>CM042067.1:10474669-10672003 GCA_023512825.1 Liposcelis brunnea
ATCTTATGAGGGATGCGGGTCGGATATTATGTGTATTGAGTCATTCCACTTCGATTCGTACCAAACGGGTATTTAAGGCTCTCTGATTTCTTTTTCCCAAGCTAATCTATCAAAGAGAATTACTAAAGCAAATATTTGTATTTTTGAAATCCATTACTGAAGTTCTGTTTTCGTTATTTCGCTCCGTCGATATATTTCATGTCGAAAACTTTTTTTTGACATATCGACCGGATGGAATTTTGATTTTCATCAGTGGCGGAATGGAAGTTTTCCACATCGGCTAGTGCTGAGTTTGTCACAGTAATTTTCTTTTATCAGTAATCATATAAGGGGAAAAACAAACACAGGATGTTAAAAAAGCTTCAAAAAGCCAAAACGAATTTTTACAAAATGTTTTGTAGCTTCTTTCAAGATTGATCGTTCCTCTGTTTCAAGACCTTATTAAGATTGCTTCCTACGGAAGCCCTGGAGGGTCACGCCAGTTTGCTTCTTGCTCATTGTCAAACTTGGCACTGCCGACTCTACACTTGAAAATTTGTCTCGTGTAGACTTGAAAATCTGCCTAGTTTAAACTTGACATGAACTTTTTTCGAGAACAAAACAATTTTTAAATTTTTATCTAACGTCAATTTTTTGAAATTTTTTTTCTGGCTTAGAATTTTTTCTCAAAATTTTCTCTAGCTTAAAAATTTTCTCAAATTTTTCTCTGCCTTAAAAATTTTCTCAAATTTTTTCTCTCCTTGGCTAAAAATTTTCTCAAATTTTTTCTCTTTTTGGCTAAAAATTTTCTCAAATTTTTTTTCTGCCTTAAAAATTTTCTCAAATTTTTTTTCTGCCTTAAAAATTTTCTCAAATTTTTTTTCTGCCTTAAAAATTTTCTCAAATTTTTTTTCTGCCTTAAAAATTTTCTCAAATTTTTTTTCTGCCTTAAAAATTTTCTCTAATTTTTTTCCTGGCTAAAAATTTTCTCATATTTTTTCTGTGGCTTAAAATTTTTTTCAAATTTTTTCCCCGTAAAAAATGATTTTAGATTTTTTAGAGCGTCAGAGATGTTTATAAAATATTTTTGTTAAATCTGAAAAAATCAAGTTTCCTTCTGAATTTTTGATTAATTCCACGATTTTGAAATAACGAGGATTTCACGAAAATTCAAGAGATGAAAATTCCCCTCCCCCCCCCCCCCAAAAAAAAGACGGGCTGGAAGCGGAGAATCAATTTGAGGAACAGAATTTCTTTTAACAAACAAAAGAAACTTTACCTCGTGGCCATCACTATTTTTCAACCTCGACTGAAATATCGTCCTTATACCGCTCCTGCCCCGTGCCAAAAGGATTTAGATTATAAAGGTTCGGGTGGGAAAAAAAAACAAACTTCGAGTTCGAATGCTGAAGTTTGTTTGCGATGGATCCGCATTACTCCGGATTTTACCTCGTTAGGGAAATAAATAAATTATATGTGACGCTATTTTTTTATCACGCGAGACAATACATGCTTTTACTTTATGCTTACTTTAGTCTGTATCCCCCATTAATGTGCAATTTTCACAGCAGCTCACAAACGAGGTTTTTGGCCAAAAAAGAAAAGAAAAATGCGACTGCGAGTATAATTTAATGATTCTGATTTGGACGATGGCCCAGAGGAACCGAATATTGTAAGATTGTCGGAAAGCGAAGATTAATTGAATTTTCTTTTTAATATATTACGGCAGTAAAGCTTTCTTATAAACTTGTTTTTTTCACTTAAAATTTTTTTTTTCTAAATCGTTTTCGTTATCTTTTAACGACGACGACGCCTGCGCCTTAAGCTCGAGTTTACTAAATCTCCGATATCTCAGAAATCTCAGTGGCCATTAAACCGTTAACTTTTCACAATTTTGAATTTGACTTTGGAATTGAAATTAGCATTAAAAACCTCTAAATGCAAATTTCGAAAAAGATATGTTAATCATTACTCTTTTAGCCGTGAACCCGTGACTTAGTTAACCGAAACGTATTAATTTTTGTTTATTCAGCAATCTCCTAATATTTTCTTAAATGGGAAATAATGTGAAATTTATTTCTTCATAAATTTTATATCAACATTTCAATTTCCTCTTTTCGTCGACCCTCTTTAACGTAAGGACCGAACCGGATAGTTTAATCTAGGGTTTTCCAATCAAATTAGTGGTTTTTAAAGGAAATGTTTAAAGTGGACATTTGAGGGCCACTGTTGGGATTACGACTGGTGAAGAGAACTAACTTAATGCTTCCGATTGAATCTGTTTAAAGTTTTAGAGAGGATAATGTCAAATATAAACAACTCAAGCGTCAAGACCTAAACCATGATTTTGGCTAGAAAATCAACGTTATCGCTGTTTTGCCCTTCCAGAATTTTTAGATTATTCAAGGATTGAGGGAAAAGTTGAAATAGGCTTATTAATCAATCTGAGGCCCTATTGCTGCATCAGAGATTTCGTTCCAAGCGGCTCTATAGATGGCCAGCAAGTCGGAGATTCCCTATAGATTTGTGCAGGTTGGGTTCCCCAAAAAAAACCGCAATCTTTGGCTTATAAAGTCATTAATACCAGAAATTAATCTTAAAATAGTCGAAGTATTGTTTGGCACAAAAAAGTTTAACCTTTAGTTTTTGCGATGAGCTCTGTCTGGCTTAATCAGTGCTCACTCCGGCTGGAGGGGCATGCGTAAATGCATCTTTAAATGAATCCTCGATGAGCACTCGAAGAATCGTCGGTTGCAGCTCATTAGCATGCCTCTGGGGATTCCTTTGTAGACGAACACTTCTCTTCCGCGAGCTGAGAATGATTTTTGCGAGCACGCATTTCAATTTTCAAGCCATCAGCATGACAAAGCAAATATGAAAGACTTGCTCAACTTGTTCTTTTTTAAAAATGCTTAGTCGTGGAAGAAAATGCCGAACTCTGCCAAAAAAATTGATCCATATTTATTGCCACAAAACTTGATGTCTTATCAGATTTGGCCAAACATCATTGCGAACACTTTGCACTCCATTAGCATAAGCAGTGTTTTACGTCTTCCTTCTTCGGATGATGAATGCCTCAATGGTGTAATGTGATGTGCTGTTCATTGAAATCGACGACAATGCTGAAGCGGATTTTGCAGGGCAAGCGACTTTTTACTTTGTTTTAAGTAAGTTGTACCTCACCACATGTCAAATCCATTGCCATTTTAGCTTTGAGCGCGCTTCAAAACTATCATTACTCTAGTCAGCCTACGAATCGTTTTTGTTTCTTTAAAGCAACTTACCCCTCAAGAAGTCAGTTCCATCCATTTATTTTCGAAAAAAAAATAGTCGTTTTTTTTCTACTAGCGAAAATTTCCAAAACCAGTGATACAAACCCGCATGAAAAATTTACTGAATATCCCCTTTATAAGCCTCTTACAACGCCTTTTAAATTTTTCAGTCAATATATTTTCCATGGATTCATTTTCAACTTCCAATGTATCTAAATGTTAAATCTTTAATGTAACATCCCCTCTGCTCCATTTTTTATCTTGATACGACCATTTGTCACTCAATAGCTTCCAGGCTTTTTCGTAATTTGAGAAACTCTCAATCCTGATAGCATTATCGAAAAAGTTCACCCGAAAATACAACAATCCAAAAACTGAACTCCACAAACATGGGGGAAAAAAAACCTTCGCGTAGAGGCACTTTAACCCCCTTCAAAAACGATCCTGCTATCAAGCATACTTATTCACCTTCAACGATTCGATATGAAACGAGCTCTTGAAAGGGTTTAACAAAAAATCACGCATCGAATTTCCAGAGAATACGCGCTAACACCCGGAAAACGCCAGACGCGCGGCAGTTTCCCCTTGCACAAAAAAAAATACATCTCGCTTTTAGAATGTCATATCCCCGGAGTCGAACCCAAGTACAAAAGAATCACAAGTTTTTTTTGCTCCTTGCTTCCCGGAAAGTTTGACAGTTGTGTCTTAAAGAGCCACTCACTTGAGCTGTGCCCAGACCGGAGATAGGCATCAAGAATCCTCATGAAAACGGAAAGTTTTTTGAAGGGAGAGGAAAAAAAAAGAAGAAGAGCAAGCGAAAGAGACAAGAATGAGCGAAAGTTTCAAAGTTGGGGAAAACTCCTGTTTTAATATGAGAAATTATTTTTATACAGTAAAGCAGAAAAATCTGTCACAATTTTTTTAATAAAAACCAGGACAGCTTACCTTATCTCTCGGAACAAAAGCCGGGGTTTCCCTTAACATATCAGTAAATGTATATATTCTTTCTCTCACGCGGAACGGGAAAACTCACATGGATAGTTTGAAATTTTCATTTTTTTCATTTTCTGTGCCTTCATTTCATCGACGGGTTCCACTTGGATTAGATTAGACCCCTCTAGCGTGCCGTCGAGCTTCCGACAATATGAATAATATAAATGAAAAAAGAGGAAAAAAATGAAAATGTTCCTTCTGTATCGATTTAATCAAATTGTAGATTGAACCTCGCTGATCTTTTATATCTGTGTATCTGTCCTCTCCTCGAAATAAGAACATCAATGTATTGATTTCGTTAAAATTCTACACCGGCTCCGGCTCTACGTTAAAACAACGAGATATTTTCAAAAAGTTTCACTGTACTTTTTTGACAAAAAAACTAACTGCATCGAGGATTAATTTCGGGGCTCGTATACATTTTGAATGGGGGAGTTTCAGTGGCGTAGTGAACACATCCGCAGCCCCCGCGGAAGCGAGGGACCCAACCCCGACCGCAAGAACAGTGACGGCAGTTTGCCGTAAGGGAACTAGTTGACGCGCAAACTTGCACTTACTTGCTGTAAACTTGCAGCAAACTATCTACAGTGTTCTTCCGGTCTGGGAAGGTGCTTTGAACTAGTCCTGCTTTTGACTCTTGCGATCCCCTCAAGGGATGCCAAATTTCAAACTCACCGTGGCTGAACCGGTGGCGATAACTATTGTAATTTGACACCTAATTCTTGATATGTAAATTCCTTAAATTCTTGAGGCAAGATGACTTATTCCAACCTGATTTGGCTTGTCCTCGTTAATTTCTTGGGGGACCTCCACTTCTTTGCCCAATCAGTAAGCGGCACCCTTGCAGTGCCGGCATCGGCGCCTAAAAATGCCAACAAGGCAGCAGTGCCGGCTCAAATTTTTAAAAAAGTTCAATTGTGGCTCTGAAAGAAAATAGTACATGGTCGCCAGACCAGCTAGGCCGTCTTTGTCTAGCAAAAACCAGAGTCTCTAGCCACGGACCACTCACCACTCACCCCTCACAACAAAAGCCTCTCCGACAATGATAAACAGGAGACCGGCTGAAAAAAGTTTCCCTCGAGAAATACTTTTCAGGGAAATTCTCGCTTGACAATGCTACGCCACTGAAAAACTTTTTGGGTGAGCTCCAGCAGAGGGTACAGTCGAATCGGGAGAAAAAAAATATTCATCGGATGTTTTGTCAACACGTATGCGTATCAAGAATGAGCGGATTGATTTTAAATTATCCCCTGTTTTTAAATGCAATCAATTCTCGATCGGCCGTATCCCCTAAAAACGAGATACCTTTAGTTCAAAGGTTTTTTTAAAAGCAGGAACGAAGCATTTTTCGACTTAATTACGTGAAAGATAACGCTTTCTGCATTTAAAATAAAAACCAGTACACGAAGCTCGTAAATCGAGCCGTTATGGAGATATCAGCTAATGAAAAAAAATGAATCCGTTTTAGTCAATTTAAAAAAAAAAAAAGGCATTAACTATATGGGCTTATAACGTATATCTAGTCCGTTTCCATCATTGGCGCTATGAAATACATCATTTAAGGGGCTACGCGTATCCTCATAATTTTTTATTATTCATCCGAAAAAAAATTTAGAGTTTTATAAGAATTTTTTTTTTAGCAAACAAAAACCAGGGAACGAGTTTCAGATCATTGCCAAGCTATATGAAGGATGTAAAATGAAGACAATAAAACTTGTTAGAATTAATTTACGACGTAATCAGTTTTTATTAATTCAAATCGGGAGAGATTTTGAAAAAAAAATTCATAAAAGTCGTTATTACTCATTTCGAAAAAAATATGCGAATTGCGATATGATTTGTTTACACGTTTCTTTTGTCGTTTTAATCCCGGATTTGAAAATGTGAAAATAATTTAAATTTAAGTCTCTCGAATTGTTGATTTATTTAAAGGAGGATATTTCAATATTTACCATTAGCTGCACAATAATCTGATATTTTACGTAAGGATAATTCTCTGAACCTTAAAAGGTCTAGTCCGACGGCTGCCACTGATTCGCTTATACTTTTTCACCTAGCTTACAATTTGTCTGGTCTCCCGTCTCCTTAAAAGCGACTTGGGCAGCTTCAGGTCCTTCAGATGGTATCCGCTGACCCTTAATCTTCTTTTCCACGATTAAATGCAAGAGGTAGTATTTTTCATTGTGTAGCAGACTGGCCAAATTACCGGAGCCTTCGTCAATTCTTTGCCCATACCATTTAAACAGGTATTTCTCAATTTATGCCCAATTCCTAGTAAAGCCCACATCTCAAAAATATTTGCATGACTTGCGGCAAAAAATGGCTACCCCGATTGAGCCAAGCTAAAGACCACGAGACACAAATATTTACCAACAAAACTTCACCAAAACAAGAACTAAAACATTCGAAAAACAAAGAAAAGAAGACGAAACAAAAGTTCAGGTCAAAATGGATTCACGTCAAAATAGTTTTCAAGAAGAAAAATCAATTTCAACCCAACAGCAGCCCGTATACGCTCCAAGAATTTAATAATAAAAACAATTTTTTTTTCTTTTCGCTCTTTTTGTTTAACTTAAAAAATTATCCTGAGGGACGCGATCCTCATAGTTTTCATGTGCCAAAAGTGTAGGCTGTAAATTGTCTCCGGGGGATTTATCTTCCACTTTCATGTCATTTTTTTTTTTTAAAAAAACTCTAGCCCACGTCAAAGGTGATCTTCCACTTTTACTTTTTTCCCCCTAAAGTTCATGACTTGCCTAGCGATATCATCTCCTCTCCATCTTTCCCATTATATGCTTGCACTATAGTAACCCCATTTTCCCCTTTAATTTCTTTATAACGTTAACGTTTTACTTTATACAACCAATTTCGGGTTTCTCATTAAGATTCAAAGACGCTTCTGCTGTTGGAATTCTTCGGGACTTACTTTTTCTAAAAAGTCCCTCCGGCTCTAGCCTACTTTTCCACACCCCTTCCACTCGAAAATTAGTAATAAAGCTCTTCTCTGTGCGTGGTTTTTCTCTCTTACCAAATACCAAAACGTAAATGTTCTCGCATACCGATTTAAAAAATATTAGGAAGGTTCAATTTACTACAAAATTCATTTCATTTTCCTTGCCTTTTTTCCCTCTCAATATTTTATGAGTTCTCAAAACTTCGGAATAGAAATGGCTAAAGCACATCATTCGAAAGAGATCATGATTCCACTTACCCAAACTTATCCACTAACCTTTACTTTTCATTTTATATAAAAATATATGAATTCGGTTTTCCCGACGTCGGAAATCTTAAATTCAAAATGCAATATTCAATATTGTGAACCTTGAATTTGCATAACTAAAATTCTGAAGGGGTTCGGATTTGCATATTGAAACAAATTGAAGAGACATTATAACCGACCGTCTCCTTACGACGCTTAATTGATTTCGGATGACTAATAGACCGACGCTTTCTCGTAAAAAAAAAAAATTTCCTCAACAATAATTTTAAAGATTTTCAAACCCATGAAAATTTGTTACCAAGGGAGTGCTTATGCTCGAAGCTGAGATAGCTCTTTAAAAAAATAACGTGAACTTTTATTTTCCCAGACACTTTTGTCTTTCCAAGGGCAAATAAGCTTCCCCTCAAGAACTAAATGTTATCATCCTTCAAACCTAAAGAGATTAGAGGGAAATTTCAATATAGGAGACACCAAACTTGCATTCCAAAAGTTTCTATTCAAACTTAACAACGCTTCGAGTATATACAAACTTTAACAGTTTGTCGCCACCAATAGTTTTCAGCGGTGTGACTAAGTTGATATTCAACTTAAATCGATAAGCCGGTTAATTAATCGCTTGATCGACAATTAACAGAAATTATAAGCTTAGTGCAGCTTAGGTAACCAATACGAGAGATAACATTCGACTGATTTTTTAATGAGGAAGTGATTCTACAGTTCAGGAAAAAGCAAATCATGGCGCAGGAAACGTTTTAAATCAGATGCTCAGTTTAGTCAGAGTAGCTGACAGAGTTTTGAATGGAGAGGGCTTCAGTGGGCGTCGAAAATAGACCTCGAGAGGGCGCTTATTGAATTCCAGAACTCAAACTGGCCAGGAATGGACGGTGCGATGTAATGGCCTCCGCTCAGATGTAGTGCCCGCTTCAATTTTGATTGATACATTAACTGCCATGCGCATTACTGTTGTATATCACAATACTCTGATCAAGTTATACATTTGACAAGCTCGAAAATTGCAATAATAATAATAATAAATGTTTATAAATATTACCTGAAGTCGTTCGTTCACATGTACCTCCCTGTAATTATTTTGATGCAGTGTTCGATTTCTCTTTCAGCTAATCTATAAAGATATAAAGATTTTGTTTGTTAGTTGTTATGTTTTAGCTTGATACATTTGTCTGTTCTTCTCTTGTTTCATTTTCTTGATTACCATAAAATTTTCTTAATCTTTTCTCGAATTAACATAAAAGCTCTTCGCCGGCGTTTTGCTATTTTTGGGCCTGGTAGTAATTACAAAACTTTACCTTCATTTCTATTTCAAGCAAAGACCACATCTTGCTCGAGGTTTTTGCGCTCACCTAAAACATCCCACATTATTTTGCTGAGAAACTTGCAGCTTCAATATTTCCTGTAAACCTGCTGTTCACCTCACCTTATGAGATATATCCAACCCAGCCTTATTTTTGTTCCTCCTCCCATAAAAAATTCGACTTCAGTGCTGCATAAGCCCGTTTAGCTAAGCTCACTTCCAGGCATTTTGCCAGCTTATTCCAGAACAAAGAAAAGAGATACAAAACCAAGATATTAATTATGGCAGCCCAAAGACGCTTTTACAACGTTTTACAGACAAAAATCTACATTAAAATTCCGCCCGGAAGGACCGTTTAAAAAAAAAAAAAAGGCTCCCCATTTTTCAAAAAGGTTAAAGATTCGTCTCATATTCCAAACTCAATTCTTTAAGCTTAATTGAAAAAGCCCTTTAGCCAAATTTTCGAACAAACTTTAGTCTCGCATCGAAGGTAAAACGAAAACCCTCCTCAAAGCGAAGATAAAGCGAACCGCAAAACCATAAACCTTAGAAGAACAAATGACTCGTGACGAACAATTAATAGAGCTCCTGCTTATCGCGAAAACGAAAGACAGTCGCAAAATAAAATTATTACGCATTAGAACAAAAGGAACTTAGCACATCCTTCCCACATAATTAGGAAGCACTTTAAAAGAACAAAGAAGTAAAATGTGAAATATAGTAAGAAAACAGTAATTAACTAACCTTTAACGACTTACTCCTTTTCCCCGGTTCCGAATAGTTAAACCCCAATCTTTGCTTTTTGAACGCCCCGCAAATGTAGCATGGTCCTCCATCCTGTAAAATGAAACGATTAGGCAATTTAAAAGCTTTTCCACTTAGGAAGGAGAGATCGGGACGGAAAACTTCCGAGGCGTTAATAAGAGCGAAAGCGAATTCAAGAGTTGGGTATTGTAGATAATTAGCCCGAGGTGACAGAAACCATAACAAAAGCTTTTCCCCGCTAAGCTTTTAATTTTTTTTCCCCGTCATCATCATCATCATCATCAAAATTTTCTTCTCGTTAACCTGCCGTTTGTCGAATGAGGAGGATTAAATCACGTTTAAATGTTTAATTCCTTTCCCCAGTTACTTCGTAATAAATTTCAAAAGCCAGTTTATACATGTTAAACTCTACAGGAACTATCCGAAAACTGTTGTTCACGCAACAAATCAAAATTAACATTGATATAAAATGAATTCGAACGGAGTTGATAACTTTAAAATTTCCCTTTGTCACCCATTATCTTGCGAGTTTTGTTTTAAACTTGTAACAAATTATCTCTAAATGAAACTTATCACTCATGGGACCCACAGCGATAATTTATTTATGCAACTTTAAAATTTAATTTAATGTTTCGAACATTGAATATAAGAGAGGAAAACGTTTCATTGCCTGTGAAGCCCCTCCCGACCCGTCCAAAACTCTTGCGCTCAGTGGTATCGGTAATTAAAAGAGGAAATCGAATTTAAAAGATGGCCCTCCTCGTTCGAGGTTTTTCATCTGCCGCTTTTAATTATTAAAACCTCTCGAAAAACCCCATGATTTCTCCCATAAGCCCGATATATTCATTAGCGGGTAGATAGGGAAAATGTTGAGGTTTTGGATATGTTAAAAAGTTTTTGCGAGAGGTGAACGTTTGTCGAGGCTTCGTATTACTTACGTGGAGGTTAAAATAGAAATTAATCGAGACTTTGTTTTTAGCCGGGTTGGATAGACGGGATACCTGATACGGTGGGAATGGATCAGATTCGAAGTTTAAACTTTTAGCTAGAAGAATTGATCGGTTTTAAGTGTGATAATACGGGAAATTTAATACTTTTTAAGCGTGGATGTTTTCGTGTTTGTGGATGGCTGTAGGGATTGTAAATGAATTTGGAATGTTATTTTGGTTGTTTGAAAATAAAAAGGTAGAAATACGAAAAGAGCTTAGCACAAACATGAATTGCTTCGTGCGAGACATCACGGTTAGAAACTTTTGTCTCTTTCTTCTTAAAAATCTAAGAAAGGCTTTGTAAAAAATTCTATAGAAAAAAAATTTCAGCGATTTCCCTTAAATCAGAAATTCTAAATTTCTTGGCAATAGAAAAATTTAAGAAATAGTAACAAAAAATTCTTTGACAGGAAATGTTAAGGAAAATTTCTAGCCATAGAAAATGCCACAATTACTTCTTGTCAGTCGCCTGTATGGGGACTTCCAGTGAGTTAATTTACCATTTTGCCAAAAGATGGCGGCACAACAATTTTGAAGAAAATCTAAATCCACGTTTGTTTTGAAAATACAATTTTTGCTTGCAGTTTTTGTTTTTCCTGTGAAATAAATAGGATTGATAGCTTCTTTTATCTGCTTTAAGGCATTTTTGACAAAAATTATTACAATTTAGAGTCTTCTGAAGTCAAGAAAGAAGGTTATGAGATTTGCTAAACAATCGTGAATTTAGATTTTCCTTCAAATTGTGGTGTCGCCATCTCTTGGCAAAGTTAAGAACGAAGGCTCTGAAAGTCCCTCATCGAACATGTGCCACCGATTCAGTTTTTTGAAATTTAATAAATGTAATATTGGGCTTGAAAGATCATAAAACAACAAAAAAGAACTCATGTGACTTACAGAAGTCCAGAAGTATCCCAAAATCTATATTTTCCAATCCGAAATTCTCTTCAACTAATTTATTTTTATCCTCATTTTTTCTTTTCAAAACAAACCATTTCAAAAGCGTTTTGAATTTTAAAAAGTAACAAGTACTTCCGGTGACTCGTTCATTTGGCGGTGGCATTTAGTGTTCGGTGTCAACCAATTAGAGTATAACCGAAACATTTTAGAAAAATTTCTTGTCAAAAAAATTCTTTCTTTCCCCCAAAAATTTTCAAAGCAAGTCTTCTAATCAGTCAAAAAAAAGATAAGATTTCTCGCCCAGAGAAAATTTCAAGAAAAATATGGGAAAAAAATATCTGGTAGATTCGGCAAAAGAAGTCGTGGGAAAAAACTAAGGGACCCCGATTTCTGCTCATAGCGGGATTTACAAAAGATTTTTACGCGAATGGATTTACTCTTTGAAATCAAATCGCAAATACCAGAGAACAAATAAAAAATATGAATTCGAGTCCACCCATTCCTATATCAAATGAAAACCAAATATTTAAGTTAGAAGATACTCTATACCCAAAAAAACATTGTTGAATTAAATGGGAAAAAAAAGTATTTCCATCAGAGAGCACATCAAAGAAAAACTAAACAACCGAAAAAATTCACCGCCCTCAGGCATTTACTCGCTTTTATTTACCAAAGTGTAAAGTCCTACGTTTTGACATTTTCAATCATAATGAGGAAATAATGCTTCCAAAGACTATGTAACCGAGGGAAACGCTCTTGTAGGCAATTGACGATTACACAACTCAATAGCAGAGAGGACGCTGCTATCAAACAACAAAGGGACAATAGCTTTTGGATGAAGCGAATGAGCTATTATAATAATTTATGTTATTATGTTTTAATAGCATTTGCGGACGTTGCCTGAAAGCAACTTTCCCCGGCGAATACTTGTCTGAAGTGGAATAGCTTAAAAGTTCTCGATTACCTTCGAGCTTTTGTCTATAATTGTTTATATGGGCAACCGGCAATTAAGCAACAGCTCTGAAATTCAAATGGGTAGCCACAATGAAGTAGGCTGAATGCAAAAAAAAAAGACTTCTCTCCCTAAAAAAAAGTCCATTTGCCTCGCCTCCCCGAGAGTCATAAATTCATTCTAATGACTCCACACTAAATTTCACTCGGTTTTTCCTCCCCTTTAAAATCTCATTTGAAAATATAATAAAAAATTAAGCCTAAAGAAATCAGGAATAACCTTTAACATTCAAAAGCGATTTTTGATTATACAAGCTATTTTAAAATCATTACATTTTTCTTTTAATCGAAAAAGATGGGATGAGGGAGAACGGGGAGAGAAAAAAAAAAACGTTGCCAAACCACCCCTAAATAAAAAGCTATGGCGCCGCTTATGACTTTCACTTTCGCTAAATCTGAATAAATTTACAAGCTCCTATATTCATTATAAAAATAAAAAAAAAGGAAAATAAAGAAATATCATGATCGTTCGATGAAAAATTATTACTTCCGAAATTAAAAATAAAAAATAATAATAAAGCTTACGGTTTTTGTGGATTAAATAAAAAGCCAATATGGAAATAATTGCCCCGTGAAAGCAAGTGATAATTTACACGTGTTTCGCTTCACTAATGAACGCCTATGGATTTGCAATTAGGGATTTTTTTATGATCACCCCCCTTTTCGAAATACTATACACAAAAAGAGGATCAAAATTGGGAGTTTAACGCCCCCACTTTCAGCTTGGCTACGTGACTATACTGTGAAATAGACCTTGACGATGGAAATCCAACCGAAAGGTTTTTTATTGTAGGTTTTTTTTTCTGAAAAACTTGCGATAAATCGTATATTCCCCGAAAAAAAAAAAATTCTGAACGTGCCTAATTTCCTTTCGGGGAAATAGCTGATACAACTTCTTTATATATAAAACGCAATAACAGACAAGTCAGTAAATTCTAAGCGTCTTTCTCTCTTTTTATAAAACTAACTTTATTACTCAAAAAATTTTAGCGAATCTTTTTCATTCGATTTATTTATATCTTTTCTTCACTTTTTTTACTTTATCAAAAGGGTATCGCCGGGTCTTCGAAAAAATAATATTAGGATCAAAATTATACTTTTAAATCATACATAATTTTATTAAGAGGGAGAAGCAGATTAGATTCGTCATTTAAGTTTTCCAATATTATGTAGCTTCAAGGGAAAGCTGTTAAAATTTATATTTCATATATCTTTCTCATTAAATGTTTCTCGTCAGGGCTTCAGGCTTAATTTTTTAAGGGGAACTGAGAGTGATTCTAAGATAAAATCTTTGGCGGTCTTGAAATATCAAAACCAACGTTTACTGTATATTTAGTAAAATTTGCAAGTCACAAATTTTCATGTTTAATTTTTCCAGAGAAGAAAAATCGGTTAGCAGATTATTAATAAGGGCAATAGTGTATTCCATTGGAAGAGTTCAATCAAGTTAAGGTGATGATCTTACCAATCCGATTCTAAGAAGCCGTTCAAGTATTACGGAAAAATAAAAACGGCGATTTTCGACCCCCTCCAACAAAATTTGAGAAGTTATGTGCAAAAAGAGCAATTTTTAATGTTCAGCTTGGGGCGAAAATGCCCTTTTTGCACATAACTCCTCATTTGCTAGAAGGGGCTTCAAATGGCTTCTTTTAACACGGAGGATAGGGGATTTGTATGCAGGAGCCAAAAATTTTCCCAATAATCAGCCAGGGGGCCGAGCCCCCCCCCCCCTTTTTAAATAAAAATAAGCAGAAGTCTAATACCCCACCTTGGTATTAGAAAGAGGCTGGTTCCGAAGAGCGGAGGACCAAACGGCGTGGAGAAGATTGGGAAAGGCATATATGTTCAGCAGTGGATGCAAAAAGGCTGAAGAAGATCTTACCAGTGTCAAGCTTCTGACATCAACAGTCCTTACCTTTGTTTTATTTGTTCATCATCATCACCATCAGATTCTTCTTAACTCCATGCATTAGGACTGAAATCTGCTACGCGCCTTCAAAGTTCAACCTTCATCTTTTTTTTTTGGATGGACGATCGGCCATCTCCCTCTCTTGCATGACCGTACAAGGTATTCAATCCTTCTTCATGCTTGATAGACTTTCACTCCCCTTGCGCTCATTATTTTGCAACTGCATATGTAAATCAACTAATTTCGAATATTTTTGTTTCTGATATGGTCTCGGCATGGGGATCCTTTTATTCTTCTGAAAAATCTCCTTTATTCGGCGACTCTAGCTTTTGCTAACGACTTTGTTTTTTAAACAAGATCAAGCTTGAAAAAAAAACCGCCAGTGTCCTTCCTCTATGCTCGAACCTTTCTGAGGCTTAAATTGGTTCTTCATCCGCTTGATCAACTGTTCCTGATGTCAAGAAGAGGCCGAGGTACCTGCAAAAAAAAAACGTTTGATGAGTCGTGTCATTTTCTCTGTAGACAAAGAAAATGTCTCCGCTTCCTGAGAAAAATCTCTTACTCCATTAAAAAAATTTCTTAACCCAATATTTGTCATCTATAAATAAACTCAACCCTCCTCTTTTGTTCGGAAAAAGATTTGATAAGTTACCAATTTAATATCATTATCATGATAAAATCAAAGATTAAAAACAAACCCTTAAATCTTTCCTGCACTTAACTTATCAGGAAAATAAAACTTGATTGCTCGTAAAACTTTTTCTCTTTAACTTAATTAGTAGGATTGGCTGCTAATGACAAATAATCGGCGATGAAATTGCCGGAAACTCTTTGTCGGGGGGTAAATTAAGAAAAAAAAACTTCACAGCGATCTTTTGCAAAAGACAATAAAGAGTTCTTGACTTTTGTCGAGATAAAGAAACAAACACAATGGAAATAATTTATTGTTAAAAAGTCGTTCAAACGTTATTCTTTTTTTTTTATTCGGAAAAGAGAAATGCAAAAAACTCGAGAACATGAGAAGCCACTTATTGGTTTTCTGGTGACATTACTGAATGCTAAGTCGAAAACCAATAACTAATATTTATGCAATACTTTATTTCTTATCTCTTATTATTTAAAAGAAATAAACTAATAATATCTTTTGATCTTTTCCAACACTTTTCCCTTTTTCGTATCTTCCAAAACATTATTTATCTCTCAAGGAACTTCGCCAATAATTTTCCGCCAAAACGGAAACAAATACCGAAAAACATAATAAACCACCCTGTATGCGAAAACGTCAGGTGTAAAGGAAAATAAATTAAAACCTCTAAATCATCTTTGCCAACTTAACAATTATAAATGTCTCGCAAAATTTGTAACAACGGTTTCATTTACATTTCTTCGTTGGGGACAACCTAGGAAAAGTTTTATTTTTTCCCTACCCCCCCCTTTCCTCATCCGCCGTTCTTCCCCCGTAAGCTAAACAAAAAATAACTTCCTCTCAACTTTCTTATTTAAATAGGAAATGTAAACATCCTTTAAAGCAACTCAAATCCCACGATTCAAAATCCCCTCGTATACTGTTTTTCGAGCTCAAATTTCGGAAAGGAGCTTTCTTAAGTTGGTTAATTGAAACAGAGCGTTTTGGAAAATACGATAACTCAAAAAGTTATTTTCAAAGGGTTACCTGTGGTTAAACTAAATCACGGTTGCTTGCATCCGCCATTTTCAAAACTTTCAACCTCGGCTCGATAGTTTCCATCCTCGGTCCTGCAAACAACACAATAAAAAGTTAAAATAATGCTTGCTCTTTCAACCTCTGAAAATTTTATTATTTTCTTTTTTTTGCTTTTAGGGTCAGTACATATCATACATCTCTTCCAGTCGCTCTGAAACCGGGTACAAATTACAAACAATGCACATAAAATTATAGCAAATAAGGAAGAAATGCACGCTGGCTGTGGAATTGAAGATAAACGAAAAATGAAAGAAGACTTTTAAAGAGATTAAAAAGAAAATAAAAGATAAGAGAAAAGAGAAGAGAATAAGCAAAGAAACAAGAAGAAAAAAAAAGAAAAAAATTTATAATCAGAAAGCGGTTATAAATGCAAAAAGGTTATAACTATATATATAAATATTTAATTCTATATATTGTTCTTTCATTTATAGATAATAAAAATATTATTAACTGTCAAAAAATTAAGAATAAATTAAAATTATATGAAATGTCGAATGAAGTTATTTATGATAATGGCACGCAAATTAATTTAAATATAACGACGAAGGATTCTTCTAATTATTGCAATTACTCTGCCTTAGCACAAAAATCTGATTTAGAAACGGAGAATAATGAACGTAAGTATTATTTTTTTTTTTTTAAATTTCAAAGCAAAATAATTGTTAGCACTAAATTCAATTCTTCCCAATATTATTTTAACATGCACCAGGGATTCAAATTTGGTAGTGTTGCACACAAGACAAGAATCACAAGAACAAGTTCGATAAGAATATTTTACAACAAATTAATAAAACTTTTTTTAAGCCTACAGTTTAAAAAATGAAGCAACAAAATAAAGACAAGACAAGAGTTCTTGTACAAGAATCTTGTCTTGTTTAGGTTCTTGTTTTTCTGTTTCTGAATCGGGCATGTTTCTAATGCCCAAATACTGTAGTAGTGGACGAGACTGTAAGAATGAGCATTGTCTTGCAAAAGAGACAAGACAAGAACAAGACTTAAGTTTTTTAGTGCAAGACGAGACAAGACTAACTACGTTTATCAATATGCAAGAGAAGTCTTGCAATTTTGCATTGTTTTTGAAGCAAGGAAATGCAATTCTCTGTTGCAAGACAAGACAAGAACAAGAACCATGCATTTCTTTTCTTGTCTTGTCTTGTCTTGCAATAGAGAATTGCATTTCCTTGCTTCAAAAACAATGCAAGACAAGACAAGACAAGAACAAGAACCATGCATTTCTTGTCTTGTCTTGTCTTGCGTCCATCACCAAATTTGACCAACTTCTTGTAAAATTTGTTGGCAAGATTAAACAAGATCTTGTATGCAACACTGATATTCGGACTTTTTACAATATTTTTTAATGACCCCGTCAATAATGGCGAAGATCACAGATGTCATTTTGTGGAGCCTTCCTCCGAATTTTTAGTCCCATAAGATAATTACTGAAATTTTTTGCCCTTCACCCTAAGCCCAGGTCGAAAAAAATAATATTGGGTTGATAAAATAATGAATCTGGAAGAATTTTGTGCGCTTCTAGTTTTAAACATTCACATGCTTCCCATATGAATAACATTTGAAATAAAAAATTGGATGTAAAACAAAATTATTCCAGGTCCACAAAATGGCCGACAAAACAAACTTGTTGCACAAACCAGCGGCGCGTATTTGAATCAATCATTAAAACTTTTTCCAAAGTTTCTTTTATACGCCGCTGAAAAAACAATTAATGTCCTATAAAGTAGGCTTTCCATGTAATGTTTGCTAGAATAAGACTAAGTTAAAAATAATCTGATTTCGTATTCAGATGATGATATGACACAGCGAGCTCTGCGATTTTGTTTAAGGGGGAAAAAAACGAATTTTCAAGCATCTGAATATAATATAAACCTAATTAGCATTTGAATAAAACAATGTAGAAAGCTAAACTAACTCTAATTATTTATTCTAATATCCTTCTGCTTCTCTGTATTTAAAACAAAATCGTAAGCTATACAACATAAATTAACCGAGTAGGGGAAAAAAAGTCAACTAATGTAATAAAAAATAGAAAAAAAAATAAGAAAGTAGTGCACGCTTATATGTATATGTTTCAGATGGTGTCACTTGTTATACCTGTGTAAATGTCTCAGACAATCATGTCTGTAATAAGTATGCAATAGACAGACCTTGTAAATTCGGTAAGTAATTACAAACGGGATTACCATAGCCGTAATTAATTAAAACGTCCCCCCTCCCTTATATTATTAGTTCCGGGAACAATATACTTGCATATATCAGTTTTGAACATTCAATCTTCAGACAATGCTAGAGCATTTCATTGTTTTTGCAATGAAATTAACGCTAAACGTGAATGTTTGCTTTAAAACCGAAATACACCAAAATTTCATCGCAATTTGCATGATACAACAATGAAAAGACACTTGAGTCTATAAACTGTATTTAAAGCATTAAAATGGGATTTACTCACAACTCGAATTCCCTGTTTAAAGTTAAGTATGTAGGAATCATGTTCTCATCCAGATTCATCTTTCTCTCTCGATGACGATGACGAGAATGAGAAACGAACTGAAATTTGGTTTAATTTGTTCAACAGGTAATAATTTTTGTCATACACTGCACATAATGGACCCAAAAGGAAGGAGTGTGTTAGTCAACAAGAAATGTGCCAATGAGACTGAGTGCACACCGCATTCTATCGGATGTTATTATATTGACAATCAAAAGGTATTTAAATTTTCTTTTCGATATTAATTTTTTGAGGCTTTGGAGTGGGGTGACTTGGGTTAGGGGGTGACCTAGTTCAAGCTTTGAAATGTGGAGAACAGATAATTGGTGATCTTCACTTTAGATGCTTTAGGCCCAGAACAGAGTCTCGGGCCGAAACTAAACCCGCGCCCAAATTTCTCAGCCATAAGATTTTTCTTCTGCCCGGTCTAAATCTTTTGCCTCAATCTTCTCTTCCGTAACTAGGTAGGCAAATGATTGTACAGCAAAGGATCGAAATAGATAAGCGTCCGTCGCTTGATCTAAGAAGCATCTCCATCTCCTTTCCAGTGGCGCCATTTAGAAGGGCAATGGCCCCCCTGGATTTTTTTCTTCCATAAGCAAAGCATTGGATGATGTTTTGCCTCCTTCCCAGATTCCGGTGAAATGACGCCACTGGGAAATACGCGGAAAATACGGCAGTTCAACTTCCCCTCCACTGTCCCACTTAATGCCCACCACTAACTATGCTATATTTTGAAGTTCAGACTCTTTATAAGAATTTAAAATTACTTTCCTATGTATAGGCCTTATTATTGCTGTTCCCTTTATTTAATGGCTAATTTGTAGTCGGAGGAATGTGTCTGTAAGTTAAATTAAGTTTTCAAATACAGTAAAACCTTTTAATCGTTAGCGGCAGGGTCGTAACTCTTATCACGAGTAGACCCGGCTTAGTGTTAATCCCCTTGATTTTTCACACGCGGTAGCCTATGAACAATTAAAAGTTCGAGCAAGCAGACCTTTCTAATCTGCACCTCGGGTACATTCTATCTTTTTTGTCATGTCTGCATAATAAATGCAGTTATCCTGACTTCCCGAATTCTCTTCTATGTTTTTCTTCTTCCTTGAAATTAGGTTTTAGCCTATTCTTTTCTTATCCGCCTTCATACAAAATTTAGATGCCTGACCCTCTTTCCACAGCTCTGCTGTGGATCTTCTATTGGCTGGTTTTGATCGACAAGCCCTTCTTCTGATCGAGTCGACTCTGACAAGAGACTAGTCCTTTGAATTCTTAAGTCGCAAGGTGTTCTTTTTGTTAACAATACGTATCTTTATTTTCCATCTTATTTACATTCATCCACGTATATTTACGTCTACCCCTTAATTTTTCTGGGACGGAGGGCAAAACGTATTGCCCGACCATATAGTGGTCCTGGGACGGAGGGCAATACGTATTGCCCAAATGAAGAGTGCAGCCAAAGTTCTCGGCTGATGTTCAGAACTACTTTAGGCTATTCTACAGGTCCAATGCATTGCAAAAAAGGCAAAAAAAAATTCCGTCTGGTGGGAAAATTTTCGATGAAATTTTTCCGATTTGAAAAGGTTAACAATCACCCCGTCGACCAACAACAGGCGCTCACTTTCACATTCACGCGCCCTCGAACGGCGACGGTAGTGTTGCTAACATGCCGGCCATTCCTGCACCGTGGATTGCCCTCGGTTCACTCACTCCGCTGTCCTATTTGCGACGTCCCTTCCTAAATCTTTTTTTCCATGATAAGCAGTACAAATTGCATAGCACATGGCCAAAATATTGAAGCTTCCACCTCTTCACTTTACAGAGCACCTCCACCTGCTTGCACATGCGATTTAGCACCTCAGTATTTCTCACTCTATCGGCCCATGGGATTCGAAGAACTCGGCGGTAAAGCCACATTTTAAATGCCGCCAAATTCTCCTCCATGTTAATTTTCCCCTCAAATCCATCTCAAAAACTCTCATCCTTGCAAACCTCCATAGTGCAAAGGTTTTCCATCTAGTCTGCATCTCTAAAACCCATTAAAAGGCCCAAAATATTCCATCTTCTGATGCTTGACAAGTCAAAAGTCCTCCGTACTCTTCAAGAAATTAGAAAACATCCGTAATGCGATCGGTTTTACTGATGCTGAAGTTTTGATCGTAAAAATTAGATCCCCTCTTAAGCCTGTCCTCAGGGTTAGATTCCTATACGTTGGTTAAAAAGAATTCGATATCGATTTAACACTCATGCTCTTCACCGCAAATTCTTTCCAAGTTTTCGTATTTTGTTTCATTTAATCTTTCCTGACATTGAAACTCAACCTCATAAACAAAAAAATATCTAAAATATTTACAGGAAAACCAATTTTTTATCCATGCCAAATTTCTGCTTTTGAACAGTCAAGACTGATAACATTCATATATTCGTTCGATTTAGTTCCTTGCTCTTTGTTACAACGTCTAGGATTTCAATGTACTTCAAAACTTTTGTTTTTTGCACGAAGTTGAAGCCAAAACGTTTCAAGGGCAAACAAAAGTATTTAAATAAAGGAATTTTTTGCATGAACCACAGAGTTAGTTTCTAGTCAACCGATGTAAAAAAGACACCACATGACGAAAGGAAAAAATTTAAATCATGCAATCCTCCACCAACCAACTGTTATTGGCCTGTCATTATTTTTCCAGACATATCCAAATATTGTCACGGCAAACAGTACATCCCAATAAATTTTTTGAAAAATACACTTCTCTAATTGTTTTCAGATTTAATTTTGTTAATTGTTAATAGTTGTTCAACCGTATCCTTGAGCTTTTCTATAACTCCAGTTAAAGTATCTACCTGCTTTTATAATTAGTCCAAGGCAAAAGCCCAAATCCATCACAAAATATATGATAATTTTTCGGTAATTAGAGCAAGTTAATTAATGTATTTTCCCCATTCCCAGTCAGACAATATTTGTATTGTATAAACTGTGCAACTCCTGCAGTTGAAATGTACATATTACGTCTGATTATAATTCATCATCTTCACATTCTCACAACACAAAAAGCAAAGGGAAGCTTTTACCGAGTTTCCAGGAATTCATTCTTAACTTCAACTTGAGAAATACGTATTGGTTTCTCTTAAGTTCGCCAGTGCTACACATTCCAACAACAAATGACATCCTATTTCACCAACTTATCCTCATTTCCTACATTTAAGCTGTTCCGCTGTTTTCGGTAATGGTTTCCTGATAAGTATCTTTGGCTCTCTCTATTAACTGCTTTTCTTATGTCGGGTTTTTAAGTCCAGTTATATTTGAATGTTACTTAATACTAAAAACCGACGTTGCCAAAAGCTTAATGTTTGGGTCGAGGGTCGACAAAATGATGGTTTCGTTCTCTCAAAACGCAGGGTGAGTTCTTCGGCTGAAATTAGGTCCGCATATGAATTCACACTTATTTTCCATAAAAATTTATTTTTTCTTCTACTTCTTTAAATGCCAGCTCCGCTAGACTACCCATCATTTTAGCGATTCCGGTCATCGAGCCCATCGAAAGAAATATGGTCACCATCAGTGGCCGCAGCGTTCACCCCAACGCTGGAGAGCTCCTGGGTCAATGAGACCTCAGCTATTTGAGTAGGAAAGTAATTTCGAACAAGATAGAAATCAGTAAAAAATTGAGAAAGGAGTTTAGAGTAAACGTTCTGCTCGTAGGAAGCCTCTTGCCTTTGTTTCTTCGTCTCCGTGTCTGAGATGGAAATAGGGATGCCGCTGTGCGAATCAGAACGTGGAAGTCCATACCATTTCCTTAAATTCCTGTGAGCCACGAGGTTTTTCTTCTGCCTGGTCTGAGGCATCCCTCGATCTTCCCTTCCATGATTAGGTGCAGGAGCCGGTATTTTTCATGGCACAACACATTGCCGAAATATTGGAGCTTCCGTCGCTTAACTTCAAAGAGAATTTCCATCTCCTTGCCCATTCGAGTTAGCACCTTTACCGGTCCACGGGATGCGGAGAATGCGGCCCACCGCCAATGCAACCGACTTCCCCTCTGATGCCATGGTCAATATCCACCCCTCAAGTCCATAAAAAAGAACGGGAACCTACTTGTCTTTGCTACATCACTGCAAACCTGCATCGCAGATTCTTGAGCTGGTAACTATGAGAACAGCGACTGACGGCATAAGTTCTGATTGGTTTCTCTCGAAGGCGCCATTTTGTAAAAACTCCTACAAGTTAAATATAAAATTTAAAGCAATGTTGTCACATTCATAATAAAAGGAGGCTATGATCAAATGGAAGAAGACTGTGATCGACGCCATTTTGTAGTCCCCAGAGAATACAATATTCCCCGTAAAAAGGACTCTTGTAATTTTTTGTCGTACCTGGACATATAATCAGCCCACCATCTCTTCCCTCAGCTCCGATCCTCTTTAACATCCATCACACGAGTCTGCCAGTAGATTTCTTCATTCCTCTTTCAATCACGCAGCCCAACCCCCGAAATGAATCCCTCCATTGCATGCAGCGCCACACAAAGCCGATCTCTGTTTGCCAATCGTCAACCACGACGAAACGACTAAATCAACATTATTTCTTTTTTGAAGATCTGTATTTCCTGCTGTGATGAGGACTACTGTAACAAGAAAGTACCCACACAACCTTCAAACGCAATATTCAAAAATGCCAAAACACTCAGGCAGAAGCTATTAGATTCATATAAAGAACGAAGAGCCAAGAATAAATTCAAATCTCCAAAGAACAATGTTCAAGACCAGCATCGTAACAATTTTGTTATTTTTATTGTTTGTTATTTATTTTATTTTATTCTTATATTTTAAATCAAAAGTGCTCAAATTTGTTTGTTAAATAATTTCTACAGAATTTTATTCCAATTAAAAAAAAATGTGAGAATATTAAAAAAAAAAAAAAACGATAAGTTATTAATATTGTCAATGTTTCATTTTTTTTTCTCTTTTTCTTTTCGAATTAAGAATTGATAAATAAATTAGCCCCGCAGTCAGAGATGAACCTTCAGGGGCGCAAGAATTTTCAAAGGGGGGCTAAAGCTGAAATATGCAGTCATTAAAAGAGATGCATGGGTCCCAAGGGACCGGATGGTCATTCTCAGGGGCCCCCTTTGCCCCTCTGGTTACAAGGGTGACATAAATTAAGTTTAAATATAGTTGTGTACATGTCACAACAAGCGCACACTACCATTTTCAACGCACAAATTTATACAAAAAAAAATCGATGATGATTAATTTCGACCGCCCAAAATTATTTTTCGGTTGCGTTGCAAAATATTTGAATTTTTTTCTAATTCCGTTCTGAATTCGAAAAAAAAAAGGAATTTTATTTTGTAGAGATTTCTGTTTTATTGGTGATGAGACATATCATAGATGTGGATAAGTTATTATTTTTTGACGATGCGCTTAAAAATAAATGGTCAAAGGATTCCAGCGTTATATTACCGGATCGCGTGATATTTCAGATCAAGAAAAAGAAATTATTATAAAGCTCGTATCGTGAAGGGGGCTTATAAAAATAAACGATTTAAGGAAGAAACTGGATATAATTTATATTTTCCGGTTTGGAAACACATCTTGTTACTTTTCCCTTTGATATTCAAGACTGCGCGAAAAGCATCTTAGTAATCAGTATCTTTGAATATTTAAAATTAGCATATCAAAAGGAAAAGTCTATTATCTTTTGTGTAATTAAATTTTCATTTTGGCGAAAGTTTTCCCAACACTTTGTGTCCTATTTACAGGTAACTAATTTATCTTTTTTTTTTTTTTCGTTGGTTGCTTTTTATCATTTTCACGCATCTGGGAAATTAATGCTGGAAATCTTACCGCTAATTAATTATGGTTATGAATATAAAGACGAAGAATGGAAATGAATGAAAAATAAAGATGGGAAATGTGAAATGTGTTTAAATGTTGATTTTGACTCGAATAAAAAGCTATGTTGGTTCTTTAAAGATCTGTGACGGTTGATTGATAAATTTTAAAGTTGGTAAAAATGATTTTTGATATTAAAAAAGATTTTTGATATTAAAAAAGAACTTTTTCACGCTTGCTGAATGCTAGGCGTTAATTATAATAATTAAACTTGTACAAGTAAACAGAAAAAACTTTCTGGTTTCAAAGAAGATTTTATTGCTTTGAACAAAATTTAATCAAGGGAAAGATTTGCAGAAGATATTAATTCAATGAATTATTTAGTATTAATGTTAATTACTAAAACGGCAATACAGTATATTGTACGTGGAAAAGCAGACGCAAAACAGACTTTCGATAAGAAAGGTTACATTTATTGACTCAGAACAAACAGAACGGAGTCTTGATTTGCAATGTAGGGTTGTTTCATCTTTTAGCAGTAAGGGTAGCACCACAGTAGTCATAACAAATATTACGCGATTGTGGCGCTATCTTTATGAGCTAACAAATTGACAAGCAACCTTCCATTATTAATCAAAATTCCGTATGGTATCTGTTCGTTTTGCATTGTTGGTCAAATCTAATTTGGCAAACGTTACTCGATTGTAGCGCCACTAGCATTCAAGTACCAAAGCTGCTTTCCTTTTATTTTAAAAATTGTAAACTCCGATTTTTGTTTTTGAGAATAATTATTATTGGTGAAGAAAAATTAAATAATTCAATCGTGAAGTGAAAAGTTTTAGCTGACTTAAAATTTAACTATTGAAAAAACTAAGATGGGGGAAATAATATAAAAATGTAATGTAATCCTAGAAGACCATAAGTAAGGTTTGAAGGTTTTCGAGATTGCTGACTTCTAATTTAATGTTAACAAATTAAAACCATTAATCAAAATAACGAAAATATTTTTTAAAAACTAATCTTACATGCTGAAATTCAGAGAACGTTTTTAATTATTTATTGACAAAGGGGGCAAAGGCCCATAGCAAAGATCTAAGCTTCAATCTATGAATTGGAAATATATAACATCAGCATCCTTAAAAATCCGACTATTTACATAATGAATTTCGGTATTTTTCCCCTTTTAATCAGTAAAAATATTTACTACTTAAAGAAAAAGCATTTTTAATCAGCAAAAGATCCATTATGAAAAATATTAAAAAGCTTTATAGGCAGTAAGCATGTATAATTTTTTTTCTAGTGGAGACGCCTTTCATTTAAATATTTCTTTCATCTAAGATACATTTTTGATAAAGAAGCAGAGTTTCTAATTTTTGACACTAAAGTTTGTGATAAATAACAATGATTAACTTATTACATAATTTTTGCATTTCTCTTTTTACTATGGAAAACATTAATAAATATTAAGAGATCCTTACAACTTACTGATTCAGCCAAAGCTCATTTCAAAAAATCGGGCAAAGAAAGCTTTAGAGACGTTTTGAAACTTTACAACTGTTACTTAAAAACGTCTTTGTGCTATCTAAGGGATTGGAAATCTTGAAATCAATCAACTATCTTTCATATTAATATCTAACGGGAAAAAAAACCTTAGAAAATTTCAATAAAACACGATGTTACCAAATAATAACAGATTCATTCATTTCCTTTCTTCAAAAAAAAAAAAACAAAATTTAAAAAAATTGCCATCTTAATAATATAGCTTCCTCTTACGATAAAGTACAGATCGAGCCAAATGAAAACGAATTACGGTATTTTTGTGTAAAGCAGAATAATTCTTATTGTAAATATTGTACAAAAAATTAAAAAAAATAAAATAAAATTGGATTGATAAATGGTTTCAAGGACCAAACGTAAATTGTTAAACAGCGCCGGTTTGATCGATTTGAAAAAAAAAACTCGTTACAAATCCGGCCTGGGAAAAAAAAATTGTTCAAAATCAAGAACGAAAAAGTAGATGCGTTAAAACTCGACGCAAAGTCGCATTAAAGCTTTCCTCGAAGAAATTAATGATGCGGCCTTACCAGTGTTTCACTTTAGTATATAATTGTATAAGGGGGTTTTGGGAAAATGGGAAAAACTAATTTAATAACTCACCTTTAAATTTTTTTGTTTTCCAGTTTTGCCGTGTAGCTAATCTGTTAGAATTATTATTTTTTTTCTCCCGGTGATAAGAATAATTGGCTGCTTGTTGAAGTGAAATGCAGTGAAACTTCTATAAACGACTTTTTACACCAGAAACGTCTCGCCAGGGATTTTTGGTAAAGTTTTAAATTTCCATAAAGTCTTGAGCCGCGAACTTTAGCCAAGAGTTCCAGCAGCGTTTTGGTACAGCGAGCGTTTCTGACCTGAAATAAAGAATAAAAAGAGAATCAGTTTAAGAAAATTTATAAGCGCATAAATGTTAAAATGTCTGCGAACTTGGCACCTCAGCCCTCGAGTGCAACACGATTGCTCCCTGCAAAAAGTTGTGCTCTTTTGTCATTTATTAAAACCCCCATTTTTTTATTTCTAGACCGCAACTGCTTATTAGCAGTTTCACTGTATGGCTCTTTGGACAATTTTAATGGTTTGAATGAAGCAATATTGTAAACTCCCCAGCAATTAAAAAAATAAAGGAACCTTTTCCAGTTATTATGATTTTCCCTTTAATTAATCCTGCTAACTAGCAAAAAAAAAAAAAGGTAACTGCATCTCGTGAAAAGGTGCCTGATATGCTTATTCTCCAAAAAAGGGGAGTTGGAAAAAGAATACAAGCGTCCAGAGTAATTATTTTCAAGAAAATTCGTTATGATCACCCTAGCTCAACTACATAGCAACCATAAACAAACCATTAAAAGAATATAGAAAGTAATTGTTTTTCAAAAGTGTCAATAATTTCCCCCCAACAGGGTATACATAAGCCAAAAACTAAATTTAATGCGAACGTTGTTTTCTTAGTGTTGTACAAAAAATTTAAGAAAAGGTTAATTAAATTAATTAATTATTGAAAACACAAAAAAAACAGTATCTACACATTTTAAACACATTACAACACTAACACTGTATAAACCTTTTTTGCCCTATTAAGATAATTGTTTTGTAGAATGGGTGACTTTCAGGATTTGATTATGAATCGAGTAATGAAAATACTGTCAATATTATATTAATATTACGATGATTATTATTTTATTGTTATTATTACAAGTTATTTCATCTTATATAATTTGTCTGTATTTTTATTTAAAAATCCTATTTCCCGAAAACTTTCCCGCTTAAAAAATTCATCCGCGACGTGTAAAACCCTTCAATTAGTCTACACCTCTCCCGCTAGATCGCAGTAAAAGTCAGAATCCGACTGCATTCAAATCAAAACTGTTCCACTAAAATACATTTAAAATTCTTTTTTTTTTTTTTTTCTTAGACTGTTTTACATTCAAGCTAAAAGTTGAATCAGGTGAAGAACATCATTTCGAACAAATTCTTTTAAGAACTTTTTTTGAGAGAGAGGAAAAAAAACATTAAAGTTTCCCGGTGAAATCGTTTTTCATCGTCCTTCATGGGAGTTCATAAAATTTTTATCATAGTGACGGCGGCGAAGTGTTCACACATTTCATAAACCGAAAAAAGACGCAAGCAAGCACTTCCTCATAAAGTTGCCGCTCAGTCTAATACATTTTCATTTGTTCCCTTGTTCAACGTATGAGCCCAATTTTTTAAATTGTTTCTAAGTAAATTGTAATACGAAAAAGAGGAATGTACGTTGACGATGGGATCGGGTAAGTTAAACGTGAAAGACCGTTCAGGTACTTGAAATTTTATAAGTCATGTTCACAGCTCGGCAAGGAGGTCTCACAGTTGTTCTTTTTTTTTTTTTTTTTTTTCATTTACTTTTTCCTCTTTTTTTTCTTGCTTTTATTGCTCAGTGGTGTCTAAAAAATAGTAATAAAAAAGAAACGAGATGATATTCAAAAAGTCTGAAAAAAAAATTAAAAAGCTGCTAAAAGCTGTAAGAGGCGTCTATAAAATTTTAATGGTTATGCAACCCGCAGTGTTCATGGAGCAGACGAGCTTTTCTTCGATAAGTTAAGCACTAAGCAGACGAGCTTTCTGTAATAATTTGCCGGATACATTGTTGTAACTGCTTCGTCTTCCAGTCACACCGGACGGGAGAAAAGAATTATCACATTAAAAATTATACAAAGAATGATTTTCATATCTTGTATATTATTAGACATTTAATTTTCCGCCTTTTAAAATTTTTTCAAAAAAGTCATTTAAAAAAATTAAACTTGTTCCCAAAAATATTTGCTCTAAATCGCGGTAAGTACAGTAATTTAAATATTCATCAAACTAGTAAAACTCAACAAAAATGTGTGAAAACTAAATTAAAATGTCTTAAATTTTTGTAAAAAAAAAATAGTATGAGCAAGAATCTAAGGGTCATATCAAAAGGGCGGAAATTGAAAAGGGCCGAAAGTAATTTTCGCCCCTTTTTATTTTCGACCCTTTTCATTTTCGACCCTTTTCATTTTCGGCCCTTTTTATTTTCGACCCTTTTCATTTTCGGCCCTTTTTATTTGGGACCCTTCTCATTTTCGGCCCTTTTTATTTTCGGCCCTTTTCATTTTTGGCCCTTTTCATTTTCGGTCCTTTTCATTTTCGGCCCTTTCCAATTTTTTAATTTTTTTTCGGCCCTTTTAAAATTTTTATTTTTTCAATCACACGTAACTCTCGGGATCTTACACAGTCTGCTCCTCTCGTTTTTAAAATTTTTAATTTTCCATATTTTAAATTTTTTTTTTCAAACCAGTTACGCATAACTCTCAGCTTTTTATCTCCCAAACGGGACAAAAGAAGTTTCACTTCAAAAACACTGGCGAAATGTCACCCCGCCTGGCACAAAGTCCCCCCTGTCTACGGTATATCTCTGGTCATTCACGATTTTTGGACAAATTTGAATTGTCTCCGAACTTGGACCGAAAGATATTGATTTTTCCTCAGTTCACTTCTTATTTCTTAAATATTAACAATAGTTTTATATTAATTTCATTTCTTCGATGTTATTGACAGGATCCATTACTCCTTCTATCAACTTCATGCGACTGAAAACTAAAACACCACTCCAACAAAACACATCTACCTCCTACAATTTTTTACTATTCACCCTCTCTTTAAAAATTTCATTAACATCTCACCTTATGCCTTGACCCCCAACATCGACACCAAATTCAACATTTCTAATTGTTGCACCTTGCTCATGATGCAGCACTAATCCCGTGAATATATCATTTAATTACCAATAAAACTTCCAACAGCACTCAAAAAAAATTTCTTCCTATTAAAAAGAATTTAAATGAGCATTATTTAAAAAAAAAAAAATTCCCAAAACTTAAAAGTCATCCTAAAACGAAATATTTTGGCCACTCCTGGGCCATTGTTAATAAAGTAAGTTCTGTATTACATAGCAATCACAGCTACTGGTGTTACTGTATAAAAATACATTTAACAATTTCATTTTTTGTTGATGGATTCTTCGTTTATTTTGAATGCCGACCTGTTCATCTAGACAAACCTGCATTCCAACCTGGATTCGTTCGTCACGGACATTTTTATGCGCTTTGCCAAGCCGTAGTTATAATAAATAACGATGTGCAGAATTTTCCTCGGCGTGAATCGAATTTTACGTTCTTTCAAGCGCTTTTTCTTCCAAGGTTTTCAATAAATTTTTTTTTGGCCGCTGCTTGAGGGTGTTTATGGAATTACACTAATAAAAAAGAATTAAGTAATAATGATTTTTTTTTTGTTCAATCAATTATTAAACTAGTTTATTAAATACGTGAGAAAAATGGTCAGCAACTTTCTAAGGTCTATTGCAAACACTTCAGTTTTAGGAAAGCTGCGCTCTTGGGCTAAAAAATTTTTGTGCTTCGACTTAATTTTCTGGGAATATTTCTGGGTTAAAGACCAAAAAGTAACGTTAAGCGTTTAAAAAAACTTTAATTTAATTTTTTCGGCATTTACCGAAAATTTTTTTAAAATTCAATTTAAAAGTTTTCCATTCTTAGGAATTTTCCAACCTCAAGAGCGGTTCCCTTTGCTGCTGGTTTCTCTGACATGTAATATATATCTACTAGACCATTTTTTCAAAAATCAACGTAGAGAGTCATGAAACATTCTATCAAGTTATTTTGTTAAACAAAAATACCTAATTTCCGTTTTAATTTAAAAAATTTCATTCTTCATCACCTAATTTTCGTAAACGAAGGCACTTGCACCGATAGATTAACGAAACCATCGTGGAAGCTGTTTGCAGAGCCGCTGTAATGAACAACCCGACACCCCCGTTGTGAGCGGTTTCTTTTGTTCGGTCTCAATTCTGAGACCTTTTTTTTCGTCAATCAATGGATTTTTCTTTTTTTCTGATAATTAATTTTTTTTTTCTTTTTTACTCAAAATAGAGAAATGGTTAATGGAGTGTAGCCGAAATTGGATTTTGTATAAGTCATCCAGCATATAATTTTACACCGTCGGCTACTGTATTTTTTTTTTTTTTTACCGTCTTCGTTCATCTTCGTTAAAAAGATGAGCAGGGGATTTCACAGCAGGAGGAAGTTATAAAGTTGAACCTCCAATGAAGATGACTGAAATATCGACTTCCGGTTAAGCTTTTTATGTTTTTCTCGAGGTTTTTTCCCAATAAATTTAAAATGAGATTTTTCCGTCTTGTTAAATGCAACGTTTGTCGATAGTAAAAAAAAAAGGGATTCCCAGGGAAAGAGTTAAAAATGATTGATTTTGTATGTTTTTCGAACTTCTTGATCATCCATCAAAGCAATATTGTTAAGTTTTTTCTTCTTAGTTGAAGTATTAAATTCCTGCGGGTTAAAATTCACGTTCTTCTTTTTCAAAGATTCCGCCGCATAACTTTTATACAAACACGTTCCCATTAAACTGTTAGCATTTTTTAGTTTCAACAGATTTGTTTTCTTTAACTTTTTAGTCCGCAAAATTGACTGAAAATTTTAAAAACAACTGTTCCAGCTATTTTCCTCTCCATTGTTTCATGAGATAAATTTCTGATTTTCGTATTTTTATTAAAATAATAATGTGTCGATCTTCTTCATATTCCATCCGCTCTGAATTACAAAACGATATTCAACTGCTTTTCATAACTTCTGCTCAAAATATTTTTGAAGATGAATGTGTTTCCCATTTCTCTCATGTCAAAATTCATCTTCGACTCCTAATGTATCCAGCAAAATCCCGCCATGTTTTTAATGTCGTCATCGCTTTATAGCTTTACCAACTTTCCTATTCGGCAGAAACAATAAATCTGGCAATGGTCGGTGGAGAAAATCTTAGCTAATAATTTGCTATGTTCTATTACAACAAATGATTGTTCCAAGCAATCGCCAAAAAAGCCACAGTAGTCAACGTGTTTTTCTATGTCTGTAAGCAGACATCAAATAAGACGAGGAAAAATTATTTTGTGGTCCTTTCGTTTTATTTAAACTTAAAAAAAAATTTAGTCGACCGGATGTAGTTTTCAGCACAAAGGACAAACAGTATAACACAAAGTTAAAAAATTCCTCAACACTTAAAATTGTCGATCATCAAAACCAACCGCCGGAACGAAACTTTTTACTAAGAGATTTATTGATTTTTACTTTAGGACTAATTTTTTAAAATTGCTCCCGTATTTTTTTCTATTCACCCACGATGTTTTAAAACAAATTATTAATGTTGATCCAAAGAAATCCAAAATCCGAAATGTTTTTGTAAAAGATTTTTGTGTTTTTAATCATTTTCTTTCCCACAAAATCCAGTTTGACAATTAATTTTTTTACATGATTTCTTCTTTTGCACGGTCCCTAGAAAATCCCAAAAATTCTTCCTACTTCCAAAATCGTAGTGCTCGAATTTGACCTTTTTCTGATAAAATTAAAGAAAAAAAGATAAAATAAACACTTAATTTTCCATTTTTTCTTCTTAAGTTGGGCCTCAGGTCTATTTTTTTCCTTAAACTATTCCAGAACTGGATGTCCATCAATCGGTCCATCTCTTAGGTGGTCTTCCGACGGGTAGAGCGGTGTTCGTTTTGTAGTCCCCGAATAGGGAGCCCAATAGGGAGTGGAAACTTTGATGAGTTTTCTGCTATACTTGGGGATGCCAGGTTCTCAATTTGATTCCGCCCTGATTTCGAACTAGGAGTCGCTATGAATGGCTTAATAGAAAGCTTATACGGCAATATGGCGACGTCCACTTCAAGATCATAGACAATGCCAATCCTAGAACAAGGCGGCCAGTAGGTCTGGGGTATAAAGTTAAGCAAGGTAAGCGTCGCAGGGGGAGCAAACAGCAAGAGGCGCTGCATAGCTCCTGAAGCCCTTTTTTTTTCTTGAAGTCTAAATTTTTTTTAGAGGAAAAAGGCCGCAAAATTGCTCCTTGTAGAGTCCTGCATCGGGTCGGGTTCGGGGGTTCGGGTCTGATTTTTAAATCGGTGTCGGGTTCGGGCCTGAAATCCTAAAAGTTTCCCTCTTCCTTTATTAAACCTTTCTGGAAAAGATAAATATATGGAAAATGGAAAAGATTTTCCCGGTCTGCAAATGCTAGCAAAGCAAATTTTATGCATTCCGGCCACAAGTGCCCCGAGCGAGCTCAGTTTCAGAGCAGCGAAAACCATCATCAGTAGCTGACAAATTTCGGGTTTTTTGAATCGGGTTTGAACCCGAACTTCGGCCCGATCCGTCGGGTTCGGGCCGGGATTTCGTCACTGGTTTCGGGTTCGGGTCAGAAATCTGAAATCGGGTCGTAATTTTCGGCCCGATGCAGGACTCTAGCACCAAGGGCTTGCCCCGGCCCTGGCACCCTGTGTGTAGCAAATGACTAATCGAAGTCTTCAATCCCTATTAGGCTCTCATTGTTCATCCTGTTGACGTAATCGTTCCAGCCCCTGTGACTCTTCCTTGTCCAACGAACAACGTTCTCCACTACGACACATAGTCTGGTTTCATATGCACAGGCTAACGCCCGATATGCGGCACGCATCAGTAGTTTTGTGGCTATTGTGTCGGATCTTGTTTCTACAGCATAAATAATTACTGGCCGAAAAAGTTTTTGATTATTTTTTAAATTTTACTCTCCCCTTTATTTTCGGACTCCACAACCTTTGAAACCTGAACCTGGAGTAATTCACACGATTTGTTACTTAACAAACATTCAAATTTCTCAAATCCCAAAACGCAAACCTAATGGGAAAATCTTGCTATGTCCTTATTTTCTGCGATATGACAGCCCCTCACAGAAAACGATCTTTATCCAACTAAAACCGTAATAAAAAACCTTCCAAAATTCTCAAAGACTACAAGTATAAATTTAGAGCTTTTTAAATTGACCATATATTTATAGCCTACACACGGTGTTGATAGTCAAATATCCATGTCGCAAACATTATACAATCGTAATACTTTTTTATTGCTATAGCGAACATTAAAAAAAAAAAAAAGGGCGACTCAAGAGGGATCCGTGATCGGATGTAGAAAAAGGATAAAAACGGGGGGGAGAAAAAAATTAGAGGATCAAAATTCAAAGAACGCCGCGGTTCGTGTCTTAGGCAAAGTAATCACACCATAACCGCATAGTGACCTCGGGTTGCAAATCGACATCTGCCACATTTCGTTTATTTTATTTTCATCTAACCCGACCGTCGGCCGACTTCAACAGGATCAAGAAGGAAGAAATTCTTTTTTTATATTACCAAATTTTCCCAAACCAAAATGAATGGGGAATCATCATAACCTTTTCCATCGATTCCGTGAAGAATATGTAAATGATTTCTAATGCGATTTCCGCAATGTTAAGGCCTCTTGATAATACGGTTGACTTTTTAATTCTTTTTTTTTCCCTCAACTCTTTCGTTCTAATAGCTAAAAAAGTAATTTAATTCTTTTAAAAGTCAAGGTCATAAAGTTAGTAAAAGCGTGTGAAAAGTATGGAGAGACGGACTGCAGGGAGGACAGCATAACCCGCGATTCGATAGACAAAGTAAAATATGATGAATGATATTTGAATCCTAATATAAAACCCTATGGAACACCTGTTTGGACCAAGATTAGTTTTATCATAACATAACATGTTAACTTACAATACGGTAGCAATTTAATCAAACCGTGCAACAAATAACTTTTCTTTATCCCGCACCGCTTATTATCTACTTCGTACCTCAGCAACTTTTCTAATCAATCGCGATTAAATTTCTATTACTCGATTAATCTCACGACGATTAAAAAAAAAATCGAAACTCAAAAATTGCTCCTTTCTTCAATATTTTTAAATTATTCGCCTGGGAATTTTTTTAATAATCGAAAAAATCACGTTCGGCAGATTTCCCATTTATAAAAATCGAAACGTGAAAAAAATAAGACTTTATATTTTCAGAGGTATTCATTTAAGATGAGAAAATTAGGATCATCTGATCGTTACGTTAAAAATCATATTAAACTTATGAAGAAGAAATATTTGAATAGGTATTTATAAATGATATTAAATTTAAATTTAAAAATGTTTTTAAAAAACACTCCTTGAAGAGAATAATCATGGTTTTATAAAAAAAATCCTTTTCATTATTTTGTGAAAAGTAAAAGTGCTTACGTCATTTTAACATGGCGACCACATTATAATGGCCGATAGAGTGCATGTATTTTAAAATGGTGTGCTTTGCCGTTTTTCATTGGTCATTAAAACAAATGAATAATATGTCTTTGACTTGTTATGCTATACCCTTCTCTTTATTATAATAAAATATGTTCAGCCAGAGGTATGATGATGATACCGGATTTGCTTATGACTTGAGTAATCTAGAAATTGTTTTCGAAGCTTGGTGGAAGGTACGACAGTAGATTTCTAATATAGTTGGAGGTTGGAAAAAGGTTTATGTACGAAAGTTTGGAAAAATCATTAACCAATTGCGAAATGATTTGCTAAGAAATTACAAAAACCATTTGCCTAAAAATAATCTCAACCTTAAGTAAAGCCAAGAAAATTGTCCGCTCTCAAATCTGCGATGGTCACAGTTCAAAATAATATTCTCAATTTGAATACAGCAAAAGTTTCGAAAGAAAGTTCAGACTTTTTGGATATTCAATTTGAAATTAAAAAAGTTTCAATCTGGACTGAAACTGAAGTTTCTCCACAGGTTGAAACTTGTCAATATTTTAACTGCGTGACCAAACCTGAATCTGCGAACACCCACGTTAATCAGCCTACTGCCCCTGCCACCTTTCCCCTGATTGATCCTTTAGTTAATATAGCTACTTAAGAAAAATATACTACTTACTCAATCCTCTTTTCCTGCAACACACATAGCATGCATAAAAAATTTCTAAAGAATACTGCAGAGTACACTTTCAAAATAATGGAATTATTCACCGCGACCGCTTGAACAAAACTGAAGTCATTCTCAAAATTCAAAACAAGGGGGAAAAAAATCGCGAAGACCTTTCCGGTCAAGTCAGGTACAGAAAATGTGAATGAAATGGGACAAAAAGATGTCTCACCCAGTTGAAAAGTCGCTGGACAAAAGAATTTTCGAAAGCTACAGAATTATACAAAGAATATTGTGAGCGCGATAACTCTTGTAGTAATTAGAGTTTACAGCCCAAAAACTCGATTACCTAAAACATTTAAAAATGCCTAAAAAAGATACCTCGTTAATGTATTCAAAAGAATTTTGATGTAAAATCGTTTGGAAAAATTTTCCACGCAGTCGATACGACTCCACGGCCATTTAATTTAATAAAAAAAAATTTACTTAATTTCCTGAAATAAGGACAAAAGAAACAAAAACTCGGAATATATTTTACTTTTTTAAATACCCATTGAAAGTTAAATAGAAATGTTTTTTCTCATTACCAGTAGTCAAAACGAAGGGGGAGCAAAAAACATGCAATTATATTAATGAGACAGGGGGGAGGGGCAAGACCAGTTTTAAACCTTTGATTTACTCCCAATGCTTACAACAGTCCGAATAGTACAAACATTTCATGATTTAGTAGAACTAAAATTCATTTTTCTTTTTTAATAAAATCTTCCTAATCGATATGTTTTTTATAGTCATTTCAACAACTGATTATAAAAAATTGAGTGAACGTAGATATTTTTTCTACTCAGACCTTTGCTTGCGCAACTTCGACTGGAAATTGTAAAATTGAAACTTTCCTAAGAACGTCTTTTAAAAAAACATTTTTAATTGGTTTCGAGCAAGAGCGAATGAGGTTGGCGCAATGAAGACCACAAATCGATGATAAGCAGAGGAAGACAAGAAAATGCGGCTCAATGACATGTCTAAAATCACGGGAAAGGATTGACTTCATGGAATAGAGAACCGAACAACACTAAAAGGCTCAAGAGCAGAAGTCAATAGAGCTTGCTTTCGCTTTTTAACCTTAAATATTGCTGGTGCAAGAGGCCGAAAACGCTTGCACTCTGATTACATTACAGATTCATTAGTATTAAAAACCAATTACTTACTCAACTTTATCAAGCCTTCTTTTTCAATTGAAGCCCATGTTCTAAAACTTCACAGAATAAACACATTTTAAAAGAATTCACCAAATTAAAAGTAATGGAACCGATCAAGACGAGCGCTTTAACGAAACTATTTTCATCCTAAAAATGGCGAAAAACCTTTTCGATCAAGTCAGGTATAAGAAGTTTGAATAGAACTTAAAAAAATGTCTTTCTCAATAAAAAGGTCAAGTCAGACGAAAGAAATTCTTGAGAGCTATAAAAATATGCAAGCAAATAGTTAGCCTAATCAGACTAGAAATATTAAGGGCACTTAATTTTTTTTTAAACAAGAGTTTGCAGCCCAAAAAGACCATAGACCAAATGCAAGTTGCATATGATCTTTTGCAAGTTGTAGCAAGTATTTCTTTAAACCAAACTGCGCCTCAACATCCCTTAAAACCTTTATGTGCCGACTGCGACAGAATCTTACGGAAAATTTCCAAGCATAGTGGCTTGCGGTAGACAAAGAATTAGAAAATTTAAAAATTTGCGCCCAATCGCACCACTGGCACTTCTAATCGTTAAGTCATTATCAAAAAGACTGAAGAGGTAGAAAATTTCGAATGTCTGTAAGTGTTGCTTACCCCTAGCCATTATTTTGGAAACCCACCTCAGAAACGTCATTGGGGGTCATGAACCCAACAAATGGGCTTCTCCAAGCCTTTGAAATTCTTAGAAACTTATAAGATAAGTTCCTTATAAACCCTTCTCAAGCTTTTAATATAACTCACTTGTCAGATACTTTATACATCTATCTTCCTTCCTTCAAAAAATCTGCAACACCTTCTTCTTCTTTGGGTGCCCTGCTCGAGCATGAGCTTAGGCGATCGATCCGACGAGCTTCTTGAATCTTTCACGATTGGACACACAACAACACCACCAGCTTTTTTAGGGTGAAATCTTACTTTTGAAAAGATTTTAAACAAGATATCTTCCTCACCGAATGGCAAAAAAATTATCCATTACATTGCCTCAATATTTTCTTGATGAGGGTGCGAGGGTGCCTTTCAGTTTGGCCTCCTATACAAATTTTCTAAAAAATCTCTTATTTCCTTCCCAAGCCTTCCCGCGCCAAAACCAACCATTTTTTTAAAATCTTTAACCTTTCATCCTGCGACACCCAAATGGGAAACTTCAAAATATTTTTTTAAACTCTGACCTCGGTTAGAAGTGTGTCGCATTGGTGATTAAAGAACAGGATACGGAAGTCGGATGAATTACAAAACATCGGGAGATACGCTTGTCAATGGTTTTTTGTTCTGTGTATTTAACACTTGCATGCATGTAGCGGGATTATCAAAATGTGACAATCGCAACACCATCTTCTCTTTTTTTCATCCATCTCCCCGATCAACAAAAACTATTTCAACGGCGCCGTTGAACCGAACAAATAATTAGATATGGAAAAATAAAGAAACATTTGTAATATTAGGAGAGAAAAAAAACTTACCATCAAAAACAATGTATCCTTTTATATTAAAAAAGATAATGTTTTAAGATGGAAGATTCGGGCTACTTAACCCCTCGACTGTTCGGGTTTAATAATGTTGAAATGTGTTATTTCGGCATGAGGTAAACATGTTTACGGAAGAGGTAGTATGTAATGATGCAGATCTAGACCACACACACATGTAGCATCGTATGCTATGCCAAACGTTTTTCTAAACGTCCACCTTTTTTAATAACGGATTTTTCATATTTATTGCCGTCCCATGAGAAAGGAGGAATAGAGTTACCTTTTTGCTAAATTTCATACTCACCGAACCCTTCATTTTTGTAAAAAAAAGAATCTGCTGGATCATTCCTAAAGCAAATGTAGGAGGTTTCGGTTCGTTTAAAAGGAAAATGGGTTGAACAAGCCGAAAGGGATAAGAAGAAATTAAAAAGTATCGAAGGTGGTATCATTTCCGGGATTGGGTATAAATACCGCAGATGGCTTTATGATACTAGACCGAATATAACCAGGAATGGTCAAAGTAACGATGTTGGGCTGGAATTGTATATATAAAATATATATAAATTATATATATAATTTTCACATGCTGTAATTCGAAAATCCGAAAAAATCTAAGCGCGCGCGCGTAAAATCCGCCGGTAAACAGTGGTCTGGGATTGCGGCACGCTCCTCGCTGCCGTGGTTTTAAAAGAAATCCTCCGGGTCTGAATCGAACTGGGCCTAAGGTCCGGGGCCTTAAGTCTGGGATCGTGAGGAGTGATCTGAGATGGCGGCACGCTCCTCGCTGTCGTGGTTTTAAAAAAAAATCCTCCGGGCCTGAATCTCCCGGGGCCTTAAGTCCGGGGCCTAAGGTTGGGAGCCTAAGGTCCGGGAGGGTGGGGATTGATCTGGGATGGCGGCACGATCCTCGCTTCGCTCGTCGCTGCCGTGGTTTAAAAAAAATCCTCCGGGTCTGAATCTCCCGGGGCCTTAAGTCCGGGGCCTAAGGTTCGGAGCCTAAGGTCCGGGGCCTAAGGTTCGGAGCCTAAGGTCCGGGGCCTAAGGTTCGGAGCCTAAGGTCCGGGGCCTAAAGTTCGGAGCCTAAGGTCCGGGACCTAAGGTCCGGGGCCTTAGGTTCGGAGCCTAAGGTCCGGGGCCTTAGGTCCGGGATGGTGGCACGCTCCTCGCTTCGGTCGTCTCTGCCATAGGATTAAGCACTTCGATATTTCCCCTCTGCCGGTTACCGTATCTGGAGCATGAGACGATAAAGCCACATTTCGAACACCTCCAGCTTCCCCTCCCAACGCCTTTGTTTGGATAATTAAAATGTGGGATTGGTTCAACTGTATCTTTGCCGGTAAGCAGCTTATCATTTGCTAGTGGTGAACGCAAGACAAGACAAGACAAGAATGCACAATTTCTTCCAGAAATTCATGATTTGTTGGAATTTTCTTGCAGCTCTTAACACGCATAACTAAAAACAGTGAAGCTCACCTTAAAAATAAGTTACTGCTTTATTCTGCATATGTGCCACCATATCTCACTCTGGATCACTGGCTGGTAAGAAGCTGAATTAGTTCGTTACTGCGGTTCAGATCATATTTACTTTTTAGTTGACCATCAACCTGAAATAAAAAAGATTTCTTAGTATTCTGCACTAGGCGCGTCCACTCTTGTAAGTACGAGCTCCCGACCTAATGCTGACTGAATATTTTAGCTCTCACTCAAGCCAAGACAAGAGGATAAAGGGAGCAAATAAGAAGATTTGCTTTCTGCACTATATTTATTTAAAATATCAACGCAACATAACATTCTTTAGGCTTCAAACTTTTCGTTTAAATATTTCTCGAAAAAATTTCCGAGAGTTATCTGAAACGAAATCACAGTGAAAGTCTCTAATCAAAACCATTTAAATATATTTTAGCTAAAGGTGAAAATAAAACGACTAACTTATCTGCAATATGAGAAACAAATACTTCTTTTAATGAAGTAGAACCGACATGCATGAACGAAATTCGCATAGCGAGGCAAACTGCGTAGGTCGAAAAAAGTAAAAAAAATAAGATTTAACATTTTTTTTTAAAAACAAGAGCTAACCTCAAAATTTCCCAAAATATAATTAATCAAAGCAATAAGAAAGAAGATGGGGTTATATATTAAGGTAGAACGAGAAGCAGCAACAGCAACAGCAATAACATCAGCATCGCTAAGCTGGTAGACCACACATACAATGTCATAGTACATTTCCTTAATAACTCGCTTATTTAACGGGTGGTTAATTATGTCAGGGAGGGCATCTGTGTCTTATTTTATTAATTACCAGCTATTCGTTATTGCCGAAACTCCCCTTTTGACGATTTCATTTAAACCAAGGTTATTTAGTATCTTTTTTTTTTTATTAAAACTGGCAACTTCTCCCGTGGCAATATGCCTCCCTTCACCGATTCCTCGTTCCCAGTATTGCGCCAGGAATACAATAAATAAAAAGCCTTACTTTTAATGCGATAAAACACCTGGAATTGTTTAATGATTATTTCACACCAGAAAAACATAACAGACGGGATACTTAGAGGTCTAAATTACAAAATCAAATTAAATAAGGAATGAAAAATGATGTTTTTTCACAAAAACGATCTTATATTTCCTGTTTCTGTGGACGTAGATTAATACGCGATTGCCAGTGGCGACTGGCTTAATCTCTCATTTCAAAATTGTTTTTTTAAGTAAATGAAACTAAATTATATTTTTAAAACAGTTTCTTTTAAAAAATTAAATAAGAAATTTTTTGCTTTTTTAAATTAATTCTAAGTTGCTCGATAAGATTCTAAAGCAAAAGGGTTAATATTGATGAAAAAGGATTTCGAAATTTAAACTTGCCGCCGCTGGAAGGCGCTTTTTATAAAGTGTTACAGTTGAATAAGGGTAGTTTTCCCATTTATTGTGTATGAGGGTGGTTTTAGTAATTAATTACACTATTCCGACTGACTGTAGTATTATAGCAAAGTACCGTTTTAACTCAAGTTATTTTTCAAGTTTATATTTCCAGCCTGACTTCATTTCTTCCGTAATATTAGTTATGATCAAGCTTTTTTTTTTTACTAAACAGGAAATTGTTGACTGGTTCATGACTATGAAAAAATTATATTCAAATCGTATTATGAAACTAGAGACCGAGAATCAAGCAATATTCGACTAACATGGAATGGCCAACTCGTAAAATAGGCTCAACAGCCAATTTGTCCTCTGCACATCCATATGGCGCAAAACTTCTCATCTTTTATAGGACGAAATTTTTATTTTGTTTGGCAATAAAAATTACTTAAAAAAATTTCTTTTAAACTACAAAGAAAAATTTAAAATTTCTCAAGCCACATATACTTTTACTCTATCCAATTCTTTTCACTCCTCAATACATTTCATGTCCCATTTTGAAAGATTACCATTCAACAAACCGATCACTCTCTTTTTTTTTTTCAAGAACTTATATGTTTCGCTTGGTTATTCATTAAAAAAATAAGAATTCCTCTCTCTCTCTCTAAAGCCAGATATTCCGAATTGCCGGCTGGAAATAAAATAACTTAAGATGGACATAATCACGATTTAGTTGATTCCATTCTCTTGAAAGAAAAGCCGAGAAATTCTCTTTATAGAACCAGTTAATGGCGGAACAATTTTCTTGTCAATGTTTGCAATTAGCTTTCCATTGTAATTCGGTGAAACTTGCAATTACAGACCGATTTTAGTGTTGTGTTCTCGATATTCTGTAACATCTTCAAAAAAGCGTTATGCAATTTTTGTTTTATACTTCGTTTTAGATCACAATAACCCATTTCTAATCGGTGAGGATAATGCGATTGTTGGAAAGCGCTGCTCCTTTTTCTTACTTTGCCGATGGTTTTTAAAAACTTCATCGCGCTTGTCCTCTTGTTAAGTTGTAAGTAATCACTCTTAAGAGTTTGGAAGAATTCAGGATGGAAGCAGCAGGATAATTTTTTCCGGTTGCTCCGAGCTCTCAATCTATTCTTTTTTTCAAATCTTCTGAGGAATTCTTTGAAGAAGCAATATCTTTTACAATTTGGAAATCTAAATAAAGAGAAAATGGAAATGACCAAAACTCAATGCTCGAATATCAAGATTTGATTTTTAACCAAAATTCTTGAATCTGAGGATTTATTTTTCCTCCCAAACACAGAAAACCAGAATGAACTATATAAAGTAACTAACGAACGCATTATTAGTCCGCGGTCTCTAGGCAGTTACCTAGTCTGGCTAATGGCAAATCAGGTACTGCCTGATTCCCAAGCAACCAATCCGATCAAAATGACGTCTAAAAGACGTCTTTGACGACAGAAGACGTCAATTAGACGTCTTCAATGTCAATAATTTATTGACGTCAATTAGACGTCTTCAATATCAATAATTTATTGACGTCAATTAGACGTCTTTTGACGACAGAAGACGTCAAAATGACGTCTTTTGGACGTCATTTTGGTCGGATTGGTTGCTTGGGTTTTGAACGCGATTCCATAAACATTGCTCTACCCATTCCTCTTTGATTTCACCTTCTAGAACGGAAGAATTAACTAGTGAAACAACGATATTCTTTTTTGTGAGTCAAAAGTCAAATAAGCCAAGATCTGATATATACAACCGCCATGAGACGATTCTAATGAAATCCAAAGAAGCAATAAAGCGAATAAAAATGTTCACCATAGTCTAACAGCAATGTAGATGTGATTCATTTTGTTTTTTCAGTTGAATGAGAACTATTGTTTAAAATAAGTACGTGTCATTTATATCTTTTCTAGGACAAATCCTACTACCAGAATCGAGTTACCGATCCGAGAATCGATTTCAATCCAATACCTATCATTCTCATTCTCGCGAAAACAACAGCAACCTTACTTTAATTTTAAACAATATCGCAATCAGTAATTAATCAAACCACCTTCCCCCGGGGCAAATCTCATCTTTTTCGATATGAGAAATAGATGTTTGAAACGTTAATGAAACGGCGTTAAATCTTTGAACCGACCCTCGTATCCGATCAACCTGACCTTGGTGGGTGCTACCTGCCAGGTCCTTGGACACAAACCATCTATCATTGTTCAGCTAGGTTGATCATGCTTGACATTACAGACAACGCTGACAAGTTTCTTTTCATCTTTTCTTGAAATTTTTCGGGGGTAACCAACGGCATTTTTCCACAAAATTAATGGAACGTATTTCTTTTTTTTTCGTGGTGGGCTTTTTTTGTTTTTAAAAAAAAATCCTATTAATGAGATGAAATATCTGCAGGTTGCCCCCTGAAAAATTAATTTCCTTTAAATTCTCGGAAAATGAATTATATAAAAAACCAACTGTGAAGTAAATAAAAAATTATTCCCTATTATTTTGCCCAAGCGGATACGTAAAGCTATTAGAAAAAAAAATTGAAGAATAGTCTGGCGTAAAACAAAAAAGAGAAATAGGGAAAAACACGAAAAATGAAATAATAAAAAAAAAGAATGTTACAGAAAAAAAACGAAGATAAAAGGAGTGAAGGGGAATGGTATTTGTAACACACCTACTAAAAACGTATTGGCTGGCTACAGACCAATTACATTGAAGTGCATTATAAGGGAATTATACAAAATTATACGTTAGCTTCAGTGTTGGCAATTTCATTCGTTCTTTACCTATAAGCCGATTTATTTACGCTTTTTGAGTTTGTTACACCTTTCCCCTGTATGCTTTAAGGTTATACCATTTTTATTGAGAAAAATATTTTTTGATAAGATTTAAGATAATCATGGTTCAGAAGCCGTTAATTAACATTTTCGTTAAGGAGAAATTTAAATAAAATTTCAGTTTAAATTTTTGAAAGAAATATTTTGCAATTTTAAAAAACACAAAACAGAATTTTTAAATCCTTGCAGACTAACTTTAACTTTTTTTGGATAATCAAATTACAATGGTACATATTCTTACAATTAATAATTTCAGGTTGGTAACATCTTGGATAAACATATTTCTCTTTTCCAGAAAAAGTTCAATATATTTGGCAAAAAGGTTTAGTGTCTTCGGGTCTTCTGACATGATCATTTCCCACGTATCTTCTACCTTTGCTTTATCCATCGCGCAGCTTCTTTCTTTGCTCATTCCCCTGCAGTCACGCAAAATGTGTAAAGCACTTTCGCTTCCTTGGCATAGGACACATTTTCGTTGTCCGTCTGCATCTTTTGGTGCATTCCACGAGAATAGTTCTATTCTAAAGTATGCTATCACTTTTCTTTGATCATCAGTTGCCTTCTTCATATACTTGTTATTTTCTGGGTAGTGCACGATGGTTTGCATAAGTTGTAAACTTTTTTTCTTTACTACTTCTTCCTTCATTTCCTTTACTGCTTTGTCTATTATTGTTTTCGCAATTTCTTCTCTAGACGCTTTTGGGTTATACTCCCCTTGTAGTAGGTTCTCGAGTTCCAGCTCCGCCATAAGGCTTATTACTCTTGATGCCCAGTTTGTCCTATGCTGTGCCTTTGTTATCGTATTTAATTGATGACGAAACCCTATTTTTTGTAATTCCCTTTTCCCTTTTCAGGAAAAAAATAACATTTTCAGTTCATTAAAAAATGTGAATTAAAGAACCATCATTCTCTTTTTTTCGGAAGGGGGGACAAACCAGAATTTTTTCTTCTGTCCCCCTGGCCATCAAAATTACAGAACCCCGTCATCAAAACTCTTCAAGGTATTCAAATACTTGAAATGTAATTTCACGTACAGATTATTTCTGTATTTTATCTTAAATTTCTTTCAAGTTTTTGGGATAAAGAACTCAAATCTATCTATTTAGCAATGCTCTTATCTCATCTACCGATATATTTGTTTCGGGTAATTTATTCTTATATTCTTTCTGAGTGTGAAATAAATACGACTCACTAAAAAATATCCTTGCTTATCGCCTTGTACCTCGCACTAGGCACTCATTAATAATTTTCTCGAATCATCCTTTTCGATTTGGCAATTTCGAGCAAATAAGAATAATATGTCGAAATATCTCTGCCGTATGAACAATCATTAAAAATTAGAAACGGTCACCTGAATTAAGTGTTTTTTAATATGGTCCTAATGAAATTGTAAATGTTAATTATCTCCGATTGCAACATACAGTATGTGGGAGAGAAAATGCCTCAAATTTCCCAAACATTTATATTTCCAAAAAAAAAATTACCTGGACTTCAAGGAAATCTGAAGCCTATAAAGTTTCTATAGCTTTTCAAAGTATAGTCAAGAAATAATTTTTTTTTAAATTTTCAATAAATCTTTTGTTTAAAAATTGAGTGAAACATTCAAAAAATTTTCAAAATACCCGGAAAAAGGAAAGTCGGTTTTTAGAAACCAAATGCAGTTCGGGTAGACACTCTGTCCCCTAGGAGGCGTGGCCTTACTCCCACAAACAACTCAAATCACCTAACAGACTACTTCGGTTTAAATGCCACTTTAAAACGTTTGCTCCTGAATGTGTATAGTAGTTCCAAATTGAAATGGCGGATGAAAAACTATGATATATTTAAAAAAATAAATCGTTACCTCCTTCATTTCCTACGGCTAGTCTTCAACTCAGCAACAGCAGCAGCTTTTGAGTTCATGATCAGGATCCCTCAAGATTAGTTAAGAGCAGTCGAGTGCAACCCCTAAAATTAAAAAAAAATTTTTAACTATAATAAACATAGTGAAGCAAAAATGCCTCTGAAAAAGCTAATGTACAAATTTCACACATGGTTTTGCTCTCTTTCTGTAAGACCAGCACCCGCTTGGGTTAACCTAAAAAAATTTTCTGGTGCCGCTGCTGCAAAAATAATAATCAAAGCAAGTCATTACTTTGCAGACTAAATCTTGCTGAAAATTTTTGGTTGTTTGTCAAAAGCGAATCGATCGATAGTATAGCTTATCCTCTTCAGCTTATGGCGAACAAATATGGCAGTCTAGCAGATATATGGTGGAGGTCCCATGGTCAGGAGCAGCGTAACTGCGGGTGGGCCTTGCAATGGCTGGTTAAGGGGCTTAAAAGTCTGTTTAAATAATAGGGGACCCACAAAAAATTCGAGGAAGAACCCTAAAAATATTTTTACGCCCATGAGCTTCGCTCCTCTAAGTCTTACTTCTTGTTTAGCTCGGCCTCGCATTTTCCTGTAAACATCAGGATGTAAAAAGCGACTGTGGGCACTAAAATTTTTGGAATGAAAAGAAAAAGTTTGCCACTTTGTGAAAATGGCCAATCTAAGCTGCAACTAGATGCACTTTTAGAGTAATCAGCCTTTGTTGCCCTACACCTCTAAGAGGCATCCGAACGCATCTTTCACTGCAAACTGGTCCATTACCAACAGCCCAATAGGCCACACTCCCTAGAACCTATATGGCTGGAGCTAGACCCTATCAACAATTATAGACGACGGTTAATGAAAACGATTCGTCATTATCAGTAACAGAAGTAATTTACATGAAAAAATGATTTGTTTAAAAAAAAGTTTTTGTCAATGTTTTTCAAAATTTATTTTATGCTTTTCATCATTTCGAATTTTGAGAACCAAAAATGTCGATGCCAGCTTTCAAGCATAGATCAAGCTTTACTGAATCTCCTTTGGTTTTACATTTAATTTGGTCAACCTATCACACGGCTCCAAAGAATCTTAAAAAATAATTCCCCTTCATTAATAACACTAGCCACTTCTTTTCGAAGGAGGTATATAATGGTTAAAAAACTAAAGGTGGTAGGGATATATTGACTCCTGTATTTTTTTTTTTTTTTTTTGTAACATTTTTTCTGCAAGCGATTTTCTATGGTGCTAGATCTTTCACAGTAAAATTCAGTATTAGTTACACAGCGTTTCGGTGAAGTTTAATTTTTCTATTAGTTATGGATTCGGTTTAAATTTCAAATTATTATTAATAATTTTCCACGAGATAATTATAATTTTCCGTGAGTGATCCGGATCGTGTAGTCGTAATTATCACCAAATATTAGTGACAGTGATTTTGTTAACAAAAATAATAATAACCGTAATATTAAACCTATGTAAAAGGATTATTAAATCTGGATTAATTCAGTGATTTAATTTTTTTTTTTGGAAAATTGTGCTGTTGTTAATTTTTGAGTTAGTGCAAACTATAAAAAAATCTGGAGGAGTATCCGCTTGGAGATTTTTACGGTAAGATTTTAAATATTTCTTAAATCTTCAGGCTATCTCCCATAAAATATTTTCCCTTGCCCTTAAAATTAAAAATCTTAACTTCGATAATGCGCAAGACTTCCCACTTGAGCTAAAATTAAAAAAAGGCACGATTCGCATCAATTCATGCGGATAGGGCATCCCCGGCGGCAAACGTCCGCAGGTAAAAGAAACCCGAACGTGCGGGAATTCCAAAAGGAAAAAAAAAACGTCTCTTGTTTAAATGTCTCGATTCCCTTGGGAAAGTCTTGAAGAAGCAACAAGTGCCCTCGTAAAAGTTTTTCTGATTGTGGGGAAAAGGTTAAACGTAAGAGAGAGAGCTTTATATATGGACGACTTTCCCGGGGTCGTGTGGTTTTCCAACCAGAATTTTATTTCTAACTTTTAACGATTTCGAATTTGCCACAGGGGAATTTTTCTTTTCCCGGTATCGAAAAACAAGAAAAAAATGTTTTTCCTTTTAAGAAAATCAAAGAGGAATTGATGATGGGTTAAGTTACGAAGCAACACCGTCGGCGCAGAAAGAACTCATAAATCAAAGTATGCGGTGCGGCGCGCGGCTTAACACTATATTTTATTTAAAACGATTTGTTATATGACTCCCTAATGCGCTAACGCTCTTTTTGATATAATCAACTAGAGGTTTTTTTTTTTTTTGGTTTTTTAATATTGAAATTAAAAAATCTTACCCGTTGAGAGGTACTTTTCTGAAGTGAATTAGTGCAGTGAATGCCCGGTTGGTCGAATTGGTAATTTTCAGACTTTATTCATTGAAGAATTTACACAGTAGCTCAAAGTTGTTCATCTGTTGAAAGAAACAAAAAGAGAAAATTACAATTATTGAATGAGGGTGTGGAGACGTGAAGATTTATTATTTAATTCGTTTGAATGGCATTGCACACAAACCATATATTCTACCTTTAATTTGATGTGAATGAAGAAGAATTTTATTCTGGAATTCTTTTTAGATTTTTTCATAATTGTCAGATTTGGATTATTGGGGTAGTTCTGAGAATCTTCAGCACTCGAAAGACATGGTCCCTGTCATGGGCCAATGTCGGTTCTTCGGTTGAAAAAGAATAGGATTCAGAAGGGTTGTGAGAAAGTCCTTGTTATCAAATTTTTTGTACACCATCGATTCTGCTAGCTGAAGTTTCAAGAAAATTCCATTCCTATTTTTTTTAATAAGCGTGGGTCTATGAAGTTGCCAGAAAAAGGCGAGGTGTCTGGGTTGTCAGTTGTGGCTTTTCCGCCCCGCAAGTCGGGTACCATATTGGTCGATGCTAAAGTAAGAAATACTCAGGGGCAAGCTCTGCAGTATTTCAACCGCACAGTAAAAAATGAGAAAAACTGCTTCTAACAGCTGAAATGATGAACTATGGTGTAAGCTTATTGTCCCTTTTTTGTTCAGCAATACTAAGAAAGAGTATTGATGATCATCGCCAATGTCCGTTATACGATGAGCGCACATGGAAGGAATCACTATACTTAAAGCAATCTAAGTGCCATCTCAAAAATTTCAGTTTATTTCCATAGGTACAAACTGACTCAAAAGAATACTGGAGATTTCCCTTATGATTTCTTTGGTACTGATTAGTGAAATATTGTTCTCATTTGTAAGAAACTTTTACAACCTACACTCAATCGTAATCGTAATTTCTATTTGGCGGCCTTAAGATATTTTGTTAAAGTAAGATATACCCCATGAATTTTTTTTTTTTGATAATCCGATTGCGCTCTTAAAAAATTTTTCTTCTTCTTCAATTGATCTCTATTTTAGCTTTATTTAATCCTTTAAGTTTCCATGTTTTTCTTCCTCTTCAAGCTATCCAAAATCTGGGTTTTGTTCAGTCTGCTATACTTTCCATGGTTTCTCGTGGGTTACTCTCTTAAAAATTCGTTGCTGTACTCTGCATGCACGGCACTTAACTGTTTCCAAAGTCGTGCTAGGTTTGCTGGAAGATAAAATTTCATTCCTACAGAATGTTACTGCTTTTTCACCTTGCTCCAATACATCCTTCTGTGTTTTATGGCCCAAAAGATCATCTTTTTCTGATACTCTCATAATCTATTTCCATCCCACATCTGAGCTGATACCTACAAACACTACTTGCATACCGAAGTAAATAAAAAAAAAAAAAAACTGTAAATTAAATTAGTTCCAGAGAATATTAGTTCATGGAACATTTACGATGTTATCGCTTGAGAATTTTAAAACCGATCAAACATAAATTTTTTTCGTTGCTATGCTATTCTCAATCGAATCCACAGCATTTGTAGCTTCTGAAAATACATCATCTTAACTTGATTTCCGATGAGGCTCCTCTTACCTCATATAATATAATCACTGCCTGAAACTTCTCCAACATGTACAATAAAATGCCTTAACTGGCCTCAGCCAGATCCTACAGTCAACTTAGGATCAGCAAGAAGTTCACCTTTGCCGGTTAGAGATCTGATGCAGTTGTGTAGTTGATTTAACTGAAATTTCGCTTCCCTGGCTAAGTATTCTGAAATAGTTCCGCATAGCTTTAAATAAGACCAAACAGAGCCCTGCGCCACTCCATCGACTATTTTTGAGTCTTTTAAGAGCCGCCGCAATACTCCTAAAAAAAATTGGAGCCAGCTCCTACTTTGATGCTTTCCCTTTTTTGGGGAGGCTCATCAAATTAAGCTCAAATTGTTAAACAAGAAAAAATTACTTTTTCAAAGAGAATGAGCGGTAAAACCAAACTTTGTTTTTAGCTAGTCCGCCACTAAAAAACTAGTTTCCGGCTAAAATTGAAAAAATTAAGCCAGCGAGGCGCAAGGAATAACAAAGTAGGATCCAAAAAGGACTGAAAGAGAAAAAGGATCAAAGAAAGAGCCGAAGAAAAAGGGTCAAAACAACGATCGAATAAAAGTTTTTAGCTCTTAGCCGCTGGAGCAAAAATTTTACCAGCGCAGAGCTCTAATACCAAATTGATGTTTTTACAAATTCTTTAAAGTCAAATTTTTTCCTTCGCTTCCTTGAATCGGTTTTAGACCAATTTCTCCCCGATCAATCTTCAAACGTGGAAGTCCAGAGGTCAATCCATCGCTTTGGTGGCCCCATGGTGTTCGGTTTGAAATCTTAAACAACCCGACACAGCCCGTCATTGCCCATTCTTCCTCAAAAATTTTACATCCAATCAACTTAAAACAATAAATATTTCCAATATCAAACTGACAAACCAATTCCAATCCATAAATTTTGCAATTAAAATAATCATCTAAAAAGAAGCATTTTTCTCTTTTTGGTTAAATAACTCAACTAAAAGACCCGAAATTAAAAACTATTTTAGCTAGTAGATTCCCATTACACCATCGATTTCCGACTCTCAGAGCTGTAACAATCACTATTCACTTTTCCCATTTTTCAATAACAAAGCAATCAATCTTGAATTACGAAAACAAACCGCAAAAGGGGAAAAAAATGAATGAGAAATATAGAAATGTAGCAAACGACGAATGATTCAATCTAGAAAAGGGAAAGAAAACAATCAGGGTGAAGGTAATTTTCTTGAATCAAAATAAAAAAGTTTACAAGAAAAAGAGGAAAATCGAAAACAGACCACGTGCGGGTTAAAATACGGAAGAGAAAATTTCCACGAGGAAAAAAAAACTCTTCGATTTCCCGCAGAGTTTTGTAAAAGTTTCTTTCAAAAAAGAAGTTAAAAAGTTTTTTAAAAGTTAAGAAGTTTACCAATGAATCCCTGTTTAATCTCATTGCGCCACAAGCTATCGATTTAACAATTTCAAAATACGATTAATGAGATTGCAGTCTTTATCTAATAATCCTTTTTCATTATTTGAAATCTTTTTCAAACTTTCTTGGATTAGCACAATTATTGGTTATTGTAAGGTTATTGGGGTTCTGATTTTATAAAATTTTTATAAAATTTTTATAGAATTTCTATAAAATTTTTATAAAATTTTTATAAAAATTTTATAAAAATTCTATAAAAATTTTATAGAAACTTTATAAAAAAATTTTTTATAAAAATTTTATAGAAATTTTATAGAATTTTTATAAAAATTTTATAAAAATGATATATGAGTTAGTGCACAGAATTTTTATAGAAATTCTATAAAAATTTTATAAAATTTTGAAACGAGCTGAAAATCCGACTTGACCGGCTGAGAGAGGTTAAATCATTAAAAATTCTATAAAATTTTTATAGAAATTTTATCGAATTTTTATAGAAATTTTATAGAATTTTTATAGAAATTTTATAAAATTTCTGGGTCAGAGTAACGATGTTGCCCGGAGGATTTTTTTTAGGCATCCCAGACCACTGTTCACGCTTCCGGGCCTAAGGCCCCGGACCTTAGGCCCCGGGATATTCAGGCCCGGAGGATTTTTTTTTTAAAGGCATCCCAGACCACTGTTCACGCTCCCGGACCTTAGGCCCCGGGATATTCAGGCCCGGAGGATTTTTTTTTAAAGGCATCCCAGACCACTGTTCACGCTCCCGGACCTTAGGCCCCGGGATATTCAGGCCCGGAGGATTTTTTTTTTAAAGGCATCCCAAACCACTGTTCACGCTCCCGGACCTTAGGCCCCGGGATATTCAGGCCCGGAGGATTTTTTTTTAAAGGCATCCCAAACCACTGTTCACGCTCCCGGACCTTAGGCCCCGGGATATTCAGGCCCGGAGGATTTTTTTTTTTAGGCATCTCAGATCACTGTTCATGCTCCTAGCTCCGGGGGCGTAAGGTCCGGGGCCTAAGGTCCGGGGCCTAAGGTCCGGGGCCTTAGGCCCGGAAGCGTGAACAGTGGTCTGTGGAATGCCTAAAAAAATCCTCCGGGCAACATCGTTACTCTGACCCAGAAATTTTATAAAAATTCTATAAAATTTCTATAAAAATTCGATAAAATTTCTATAAAAATTTTATAGAATTTTTAATGATTTAACCTCATCTCTCAGACGGTCAAGTCGGATTTTCAGCTCGTTTCAAAATTTTATAAAATTTTTATAGAATTTCTATAAAATTTCTGTGCACTGACTGATATATCATTTTTATAAAATTTTTATAAAAATTCTGTAAAATTTCTATAAAAGTTTTATAAAAATTTTTTCTATAAAGTTTCTATAAAATTTTTATAGAATTTTTATAAAATTTTTATAAAAATTTTATAAAAATTTTATAGAAATTCTATAAAAATTTTATAAAAATTTTATAGAATCAGAACCCCAATAACCTTCCCGGGAAACTGAAAATCTATAGGACGCTATAGTGAATTTGGCCCAACAGAAAAATATAAAAAAATAGTAAATTTTACTAATATTGTGTAGTTTTCTATCATTTTTGGATAACTTTCTATCATTTTTGGGTAACTTTCTATCATTTTTGGATAACTTTCTATCATTTTTGGATAACTTTCTATCATTTGCAATAATTTTCCGATAACTTTTTATAATTTTCCGATAATTTTCTATAATTTTTCTACAGGTGAGGTTATATAGATTTTCTGTTGGGCCAATTTCACTGTAGATTTCTAATAAATTCTAGTAAATTCTAGTAGTTTCTAGTAGTTTCTACTAGAATCCTGTAGATTCTCAGTTTCCCGGGTTACAATAACCCAATTATTTGCTTTTAATTTGGCGATTTCGTCGCGGAGATAATTAGTGTTATTAGAAGATATTTCATATCTGTATTGGTCTAAATAACTAGGGGCAATTTTCCTCGCCTTAAATAGTGGTTGCAGGCAATAGCTACGTTCCTTTGCTCTATATCGTGACGTAATGCTTACATCAAAAAATTTTCTGCAGCCCAGAAAAATCTCGTATCAAATTATTAATCGCCTCAGCTTTCTTTAATTTTTAAAATGACTTTTCCCTTTTTGAAAATATCTTCTCCATTTCATTCATTCCAAGCAAATACACTGAAACTATTTTAATTCTTCTGCATTAGCCTCATTAACCTAATCAAAACGATCATCACAACATTTCAGCAGCCATGACAATCTTCCTCCCTTTCGTCCGTTTAAAAAAAGGTTTCGGGGGGGAAAAGAACCATCTGGGCGGTATATCAGCCCCAACTTATAAAGACACCTCGCTCAATCCTTTGAAACGGGTTTGAATATCAGAAATAGATGTGACGAATCACGAACGAGACATTTCTTACTTCTGAAGATATTTTCAATTGGTCCACCATCCTTAAGAACGTTTTTAAATTTGTGCTGATGTCATGACACAAGATGATGAAGCGGATGTCAACCCACCTACCAGTCTCCTCGTTTCTTTCCTAATAATCTTTCTTCTTCGCCACGAAACAAAACAAAAAAAAAAAAAAAGAGAAGATTTCTCTCTGTCACATATCCTGTTTTCATGTTTTTTCTTCTGCTTCTTTTCTCCCCCGGAAATACCTGTAATAAAAAGAAAAGAAAAATCAGTTTTTTTGTTTTATGTTTGCAGGTTCGAACTAAAATAAAAAAAAAAAAACTCCGAAAGCCATGTCAAAATGATGAGAGATCGTAAAACCCTGGAAGATCATTCCAACTCAACCGATATGTTGTTATGATATGATAATACAGGGTGTTAAGAAAATGACTGTTACTAATCTGGAATGTGAAATGATGCGGCCTGCGTGTTTTACTGGTTATCCATTTCAAGGTAGGTACTTCATATATTGGCATAAAAATAAAAATATTCATTCAAAGAATTTAACACTATACATCGTGTGAAATAGATTCAATAACAATTTCGATGACCTTGTCCTTACTTCTGTCCGCAGGGGGTTTCGCCCCTTGGGCGATGATATCAAATTCCAATGAGATGCTGAGTTAAAGAATTTTTAAAAAAATTCTTCAACCCATTCGATTTTTTCATAGGACCAAGTACTATTACTTCGAACCTTTTACTATTACCTTTACCTATTACTATTACTTAGGACTTCCTCCTTTCGAGCTGTTACTTTTAACCTATTACTAGGGCCTGCTTTTTCAGACCTTTTGCTTTGGCTTATTATTAACTTATTACTTGTAATTTATTGCTTTGACCTTTTTTCTCGGTCTGATTACTTCAGAGTAGAGGTTTTGCTAGCGGATTCCCGACCAGAGATTTCCCGGGTAAATAAGTCGAAATTCGATTCCCATTGATTTCTCTTCATTACTTCATTGTAGGAGTTTCCATTTCCAATGAACATTTATACCAATTTTGAAGGTTCTCGATTCCAGTGAAAAATTACGATTATTCCCGGGATTTCTTCACTTTTTTGAGCTGCCGTGATCGACAGAATGAAAGCAAAACAATGATAGAGATCATTTAAACAAATTAAAAAAACGATGGATCTGAGGCGAACCAATTCTTGTTCAAAAAGTTCTTGGGAAAATAAGTAAAAATTCGATTCCCGATTCCTGGATACTGTTTTCCCCTTTTTCCCATATACCAGACGTTCTTGTTCCCTGCAGAGGTTTTTTTTTATTTGTTTTGAGGATCCTGAATTCCGGGAACAGAAAAATGAAGAAATGGGATTTTCCAAATCATGGGAATTACCAAAAAGACGGGAGAACCAGAACTCTTTTCTGGAACTATAAGAACTATTACTTACTATTACTTACTATTACTATTCTTACTACTGCTTACTATTACTACTTCGTCTTACTACTTTAACCTTTTCCTTCGACTATTACTTCGAAACTATTATTCTGACCTATGACTTCGACCTATTACTTGGACTTTTTCCTTCAATTTATTACACTGGATTACTTTTCTTGGACCAACGACTTCGGACCCATTGCTTAAGAGTTCTTACTTTGACTTTACTACTTTAACTATTCACTTGCACTTTTCACTTCAAAGCTATTATTTTGACTTATTACTTTAACTGATTACTGAACTTATTACTTAAAACGTTTACTTATTACCTTGACTTATTACTTTAACCATTTATTTGGACTTATTACTTTAACCGTTTACTTAAACTTATTACTTGGAGCTATATTCTCGGAGCAGTTACTTTGACTTATTACATCAACCTATTAATTAAAACGTTTACTTGGACTTATTACCTTGACTTTTTACTTTAACCATTTACTTGGACTTATTACTTTAACCGTTTACTTAAACTTATTACTTGGAGCTATTTTTGGAGCAGTTACTTTGACTTATTACATCAACCTATTACTTTAACCTTTTGCGTTAATTTATTACTTTGGACCTTTTACCAAAAGATATATTCCTTGAACCCAATAACCGTTCGAATATTTACTTTTCAGCTTGAGTCCAAAGAAAAGGTAAAACATGTTTAAAGTAAAGTAATAAGCCCGAGGTAATGTTGATAGGAGTAAAGTAATAGCAGTAAATCCTAAATCAAGAAATTTTTCTTTTTTTTCAGATTGGAATATTCGGATTTTGAAACGTATAAAAAAGTTTCTAAAATCTGAAAATTCCAATCGGATTAATTAAAAAATAGGAACGAGATCATTCTAGATTTTTTTTGTTCATGCGACCCAATACCATTTTTGTTTGTTTCAGGACAAGGCCGTGTTAACCAACTTGGCGGTGTGTTTATAAATGGCCGTCCGTTACCAAACCACATCCGGCTTAAAATCGTCGAGATGGCTGCAGCCGGAATCCGGCCGTGCGTCATTTCAAGGCAACTTAGAGTATCTCACGGATGCGTTTCCAAGATCCTCAATCGATATCAGGTACTTTATAATATTTTTTTTTCAATTAATTTTCCAGAGGTTTATTTTTTTGTTCTTATAAGCATGAAACTGCAAATTTGATAACAAGAAATTCTATCAAGCGGAAATAGGTAAACTATCCAAGTCGAACCGTAATGACATGCGGATAAGTTATTTTTTTTTCATTCGAAAAAAAAAAAAAGAAAATCTAGATTAGTTGATTTAAATATTTATTGATGATTTTGAATGATGATGCTGCCTTTTTCTTTGATCATGTTCTCAATTGTTTCTTCGGAATAAAACGGTAGCGGTTGAAATCAAACCAATGAAATATTTTAGAATATTGAAAGTTACACGCGGTTAGTCCGCCAAAGTCATACAAAAAAAAATACTTCGGTTGATTGGATGTGTTATTTCAGTTCGTAAGGGAATTCCCCTTTTTTATCCAAAGATTTTTTTTTCTTGTAATTTTTTCAATGCTCTTATGTTTGATGTTGCCGATTTTAGCTCTTCCTCTTATTATTCAGACAACTATCCTTGAATTTTTGATGCCATCGACATTAAACAGTCGTGATAAGACGTTATTTTAATTTTTCATGTGATGTAAAATTTTTCAAGGTTTATTGCTCATATTTGCAACATAAACTTCAAGTTTTGGTTATTCTGCATGGTGGGTGGTACTTCTGCTTTTTGTGATTTCCGAGTTATTTCCGAGAAATAATTTTGTGTTATCTGCGAGTTTCCGGTTGACGCCTGTTTTCCATATGTTAAACATAGTGAATCCATGTCAACCTGATACTCACAGATAGCACAAAATTATTTTGGACCAGCGATTTGTTAAGTGATACACCCACTTCTGGAAGTTTGCCATGCAGAACATACTCCCATTACCGGCGAAAAATTAGTTTGAAGGACTTTGAAAAAAACTTACAAAACAGTACAAGTTCACACAGGTTTTGGCAAGTTACAGGAACTTGAAATAGTTTTTTTCTCTTATAAATGCAGGAGTCGACCTTTTCAAACAAGTATAGACTTGAAATCGTCACATTAAAAATTATTACAAATTTTAGAACCTAATCAATATGGGTTTAGAGTAATGATGGAAAAGACTGCGAGAATGTGTCTCGTTTTGTCTTGCAAAAAGTGAGACAAGACGAGAACAAGACTGGATTTTTTTCTGGCAAGACAAGACAAGACTAGCTTTTTTTTAGCAATTTGGGAGAAAAGTCTCGCGTTTTTGCATTGTTTTTAAAGCAAGAAAATGGCAGACTCTATTACAAGACGAGACAAGAATAAGACCTAAGTTTTGCAAGACAGGAACAAGGACAATAACATTTGCATTGGGAGCCTTGTAGGGAGTAGACGCTTCGATAAGTCGTCTCCTGCACACGAGGCTGCCATGATCTCGAAGTGGACGTCGCCATATTGCCCCCTAAGCTTTCTATTAGGCCATCATGGCAGCTCCCAGTTCGAGATCATGGTGGATGCCGATTCGACAACAAGGCAGCCCCGTGTGTGGCAGACGATTCGTTGAAGTGTCCATTCCCTAATAGGCTCCCTAATTTGCATTTCAGGAATCATGTTCCCTGAAAAATCTTGAGGCATTGCGAAAACAATAAAATCAGTCTTTCAGTTAATAAGAAATTTTTTTGGAAACTCGTCCAACGTTAAATTTGGAACCTGGTCTCAAAAAATCAAAGTTAGACTGGTATATCAGTTTCCATCAATTTCATCATTTTGTAAATGCTAAGAGTTTTGCATTATGATGGCTAAAGGCAAATGAACACCATTTTAGTTCTACAAACAACCAAAAGAATTATTTTAGGCTGATTTTGTCCAAAATTCTTTTTTTTTATATTTTAAAAAAAGATTGCCGTAAAACTTAACAACTCTGACATATTAAACTCTACATTTGAAATAATATTTAGATCTGATTTTATTTACAGGAAACTGGAAGCATCCGACCGGGTGTCATAGGAGGATCAAAACCTCGGGTGGCAACACCAGAAGTAGAAAAGAGAATCGAAGACTATAAAAGAGAAAATCCAGGAATTTTTTCGTGGGAAATAAGAGATAGGTAAGCACAATTAATGATAGCACTTGTCCAACATCAGAATACTCAACGGCTTTCTTCCAGAAAAAATAAAACCGTCTTGATCGTCAAGACATGCCTCATATCCCCTTGAAGAAATACTGCACCCTCAAGAAAAGTATTATTCAGAAGAAATTTTTTGTCAGCTATCCCCATTTTCAATTTTTCAAAAACCAGCAAGGTAAAAAGGTCTCCTTGCATTGGAAAGAGCGTTCCAACTTCCATCGTCTCACGGAGCCGGCAAAAAGGCTGGTCTAGAGGGAAAAAAATAAAGAAGCGAAAAATTTTGGCTCTGCGAGGTTTCCCTAGAAAACACGCACTGCAAGGAACCGAGGACAGGGCCAGGGAAGTTAATGCAAAGCCAAGCAATAAAGCAAATTTTGAAGCGGTTTCAGAAAACGAACCTCAAAATTTAAAAAAATACAAACGAAGCACTAACCAAAACTCTTAGCATCTCTCTTTTAAAAATTAAGAATTAATTCTACTTCTTTATTTTCCAGGTTGATGAAAGAAGGAATCTGTGACCGAAGCTCAGCTCCATCAGTCAGTGCAATATCACGTCTTTTACGAGGCAGAGATGGAGAAGACGATCGAAAACTAACAGATGGTAAGCTCAAATCCTTCAAAAAAAAAAACTCAAATTAAAAAAAAGCCCACTAAAATATCGATTTACATGTGGTAGGTACAAGAGTATAAAGAGTAGTACCAAAAGAAAACAATTAATAATCTCGACGGGTAATTACAATATCATGCCATTAAAGAAGCTTCTTCTTTTCGGCTACCGGTTATTACAATTTTAATCGCTCGTGGAGATGAAAACGGCAAAAAGGGAAATGATCTTTTTTCTTTTTCTATTTTTTTTTTTAAATGACAAACGAGTAAATCGGGCGTATTACAGTGGTCGGGTGTCAGATACTATCAGATTATTATCACGGAATGCTATCCCACCTTGTAATTATACCATAATTCATGGCATTTAATTGTTGGATAATTAATTATTTCTGTCCGCTAATTTGAATCTCAAGGTGTCATATCCTCAAGGGATTTCTTTTTGTTTATAATACGGTAGCTATAGACGTATCCAAGTGGTATTGACCTAAACGGTGACTTTAATTAACTAAAAAACGTGTTACGTTTTGATTTTATTTCTTATTTAAAATCTAACTGAGGAACGTTTCTGAGAATAAGGTTTGCTCTGGCACAAGAAGAGCTATTGTAATGAATCAAGCTGAGAAAAGGGAAAAATTAGGGAAAGCACTTGGTGGAGGCAGAGGACAGCAGGGCCAAGGAAAACCATTGGTACTCCTCCCGCCACAGGGATCCATTGTACTCCCGTCTAAAAAAATTTTAGACTTCAAGCAAGAAAAAAAAGGTCTTCAGGTACCTGTGCAGCGTTCCTTGCTGTTGGCGCCTACGCTTACCTCGCTGTCGTGTTGCCCCGGCCCTGGAGGACAGAAAAATTAGATAGAAAAGACCTCTCATTTTTCTAGAAACATCAAGAATAATTAGAACACCATGCTAAGTTTCCTTTTTTAATGATACCGCTGGTATTTCCAGAAGCACCAAACTCCCTGGAGCCATTTGAAGCTCAGCTTAAACTATTTCCAACCGCTGCAGCTGAGCCCAGAGCCATAAAAGCTGTTAAAAGCTTACTTTGCGGCCATCTTAAGCCTCTTTGAGAATTTTAGGGGGAAAGAAACCTTTGCCTGGAAACATATTAATCGCCAAGTTCCTAGCAAATTAAAAATTTCTTCAGGGCAAGAACCAGGAAAGCATTAGAAACAGAGGTGGACCTCATTCTAGGTCATCGAGCTACTACGACACCCTAGCAAACCTGCTTAAGCCCAGACCAAGACTTTAAAACAAATTTAAGCCTTTTTAGAGACATTTAAGATCCAAATTAAGCCTCGTAGGAGCATTTGAAGCAGGGGCGTCACAATATTTTGCCCCATCTCCCTGCAAATTTCTTCTACGGGCTCCATCTCATCTAAAAAAAACTTTTGAAGGCTTCTGGAAAGCTTAAATTTTGTGGGTTTCCTTGCAAGAGGATAGCCGCAGAGGCGGTTGATACTCTATATTGATCGAAAAGGAACTCTGATCTTTAAAATTGAGAAAAAAATACGGGTCTCACTATAACCCAACTTGGATTTTCCTGTTGCTTTAATTTTGTGATCGCCCTGAGCTTAAGCTAAAAATATCTTCAGCTCCTCAATTCATGTAAGAACTAAATCTTATAAAAAAAACTAAAATTCATTGTAAACTTTAGAATTAAAATACTTCACAGTAAATATTTGAAAAAATGCATAAAATTGGCATTCATACAGGTAAAAACGGTTTGCTGAGTTTCATGCAAAATCAAATAGTAATTTATTGTACGTCAGCAAAACGGAAGAAAAATTGTCTAGGTCTCAAGAGTCATCTTATTTAAGATTTAATGATTTTTCAACGAGATTTTTATAAATTGATTTTTATGGTTCACTATCTATTAAAAAAAGACGTAAATCAAAGTCTTTAAAAAGCTAAGCCTGTCGCGTTTTGACAATGGGGAAAACTTTCAACTCTGATTGCGATGACAGAAGTCGACCCAAATTTTCGGAATAGACATAATATGTCCATCAAAAGTTATATTTATTCGGTTGTAACGCTGATAGAACTTGTAAGAACCACTAGAGTATTTACAAGAGAAGTTTGCCTTACTAAATCAGCAAGCAATATTTTCTGTACCTCTATTTAAATTTAAAATTAAATGACTCATTTTTTCGCTTTTCTTGGCAAAAAAAATGAAGCTTAAATTAAAATTTAAAGCTCATCAGTATTTTAAATAAAATTCACAAACGTTATTCCTTACAATAAAAAATTTTCTCTTAAATTTAAACTGCGTTATTTTTGGCACGATATGAATTAAGATGCAACGATGGAAAATTGCATTCGAACTGCTCTGTTAACGCCCAAATGCATGTCCTCAACTCAAGCGTGTAATTTATTTTCATCTGCACCAAAATAACACGAAACCCAAGGAAGATGGAATTAAATAATAAAAATATCTTTTTGAAATAACACTGCGAAATCGGTCTGCCGGCGGGCGGCATTTAGGTCCATATACATGCGTATCGAATAATGAAAATGCACTTTCATAATTCGCAAAACCTGTAATGTCAATGTCTAATTTACAAGGATTACATATGTTGCTAGTAATGATAACCTAATATAAATGAGACATCGGATCATTATCTATTTACTTAATTTGTTATTATTGGATTATTAGTGTTATTACTTTTCACAGAAGCTTATTATTAATTTTTCATAGTAAATTATTAATATTATAAGAAAAAAACCGTGGTATGCTTAAATGAAGGTGATAATTGCATTTGAGACATTGAGCTTTAAATTTTAACTTTGGGAAGTGATTGGTGTAAAGCAGAGATAAGAAGCAAAAATTTTAAAAACTGGGAAACAAGAAATGTTGTTTTCAGAGTCTATTTTGATTCCTGTGAACAGGGAGTTCCCATTTTCTATAATTTCATTCCGGGAAAAGGATGAAAATTTCTATGAAATTTTTTACTGAAAATAAGTAATCGAACTCAAGTTTTAAGTTTTTGGAAAAAAATTAGAACTTTTCAAGAAATTCTTAAAACTCCTTAAAACTTTTCTGGCTATTTGATTTTTTGAGATTTTTTAGTTTAGAGCAACTCTTTCCAGAATTTTTTCTTGTCGAGCAACTCTTTCCAGAATTTTTTCTTGTCGAGCAACTCTTTCCAGAATTTTTTCTTGTCGAGCAACTCTTTCCAGAATTTTTTCTTGTCGAGCAACTCTTTCCAGAATTTTTTCTTGTCGAGCAACTCTTTCCAGAATTTTTTCTTGTCGAGCAACTCTTTCCAGAATTTTTTCTTGTCGAGCAACTCTTTCCAGAATTTTTTCTTGTCGAGCAACTCTTTCCAGAATTTTTTCTTGTCGAGCAACTCTTTCCAGAATTTTTTCTTGTCGAGCAACTCTTTCCAGAATTTTTTCTTGTCGAGCAACTCTTTCCAGAATTTTTTCTTGTCGAGCAACTCTTTCCAGAATTTTTTCTTGTCTTATAAAAATATTTTAAAAAATTTTCTTGACAAAACAATTTTTTTCAGGAGACAAGGGGCCAATTTCAATTTATGCGAAGTAAGCTTTTAGTTTCGGGAAACCCAGAAAGAACTATCTTGCCACAGAAACGGGACATGAAAAAATCTGAACGATGACCAGTCTGCATAATTTTTCAAATATAACAATAGCACACGAGCTTCTTTTAATTTCAGAATGTAAACCATTTCTGTCTCCTTGTAAATCTTAACTCCGCTCAACATCTTAAAAATTCAGACGGTTAAAAAAATTATTTAACCGCTTATCAAAAATAAACCGCAATGCGTCCTCTTAAAAATTCTTTTTTCTTTTGATTATGGAACTATAAACTTTGCTTAGGGACTCAGTTGGGGGAAGGGATAACCAAGAAAATGAAAAAAAAAAAAGCAAAAGAACTTCGTGATGTGTAAAATTTACGAAGACACTTTAAGCACGACACTTGCGGTTTAACATTGAGATTATTAATAATAAATATTTCAAACCATAAACCGTGAAACTTCTGCCGCCGCTTATGAAATTCTCGCTTTTGTAAAATGTTTGGGGAGCGAAACACAAACACAAAGCAAAAAAAAAGGTTTACAAGGAAGAAAAATTTTCTTGACGTTGAGAAACTTTTTTTTTATAAAAGTTCCTCGCGATTAGTCACTCTCGTTAAAATGAAATTTTTTGTTAAAAAAAAAAAAAAGGAGCCTAAATTTTCCTATATTGCACATGTATTATTCACAACGTGCTCAAATATGAAGAGTGTTCATATTTAATAGCTCAATCGACTGACGTGGCATAAGATTCATTTTTCATATCAGCCGACAGTAATTTGTCATTTTTGCCTGTCAAATGCATGACATCTTTTGTTTTTAATGACGTTATCAAATCTTTTGTTTTTCGTTTTGTTTTCTTTAATTCGTATCCGTTTTTTTTTCTTTTACGATTTTTTTTTTTTAGGTCATATCGTAAATCGAGTGAAAAATAATTTAATACGTGGTCGGTGTGTGAAAGAGTAAAAGAAAAAAAAATAGTTTGATATCGAAAAATCCTTGTTTGCATTTTCTACGCGTTGATAAGGCGGGAAAACGTATAATAGGAAAAAAACAAAGAAACAAAAAAAAGCTATTTAGACAACAAAGGAGGGAATTATAAAATGGTCATAAAACAAACCACAAAGTCGGTGGATGTCTTTGAGGAGAGAAGGAAGTGCGGAGTGCCTCAGGGTTCACGTCCAGGGCATTCTACCTGACACGGTCTATGTACCGTGTTTTTAATTAGAATACTGGGAAAAAAAAATCCGTTTGCAAAATGTTGCAGACCCGCATTTGGGATCAGGTGTCCTCGTAAATAGATTTATATAAGGGCAGAAAAATTTGAGATTAATAACTTCCCGTTTGAAAGTAATTAAAAAGTTTTTTTAAAGAAAATTGATCTTAATATTAGTCTGTCAGTAAGTCCAGGTCCAGTAAGTCCATAAAAACCTACTGGATCTTCAGCATTTAGGAATTTTCACCCTACAGCAACTACAGCTGTTTTTTAATTACCAGGTTTAATTTAAAACCTTGCACGACTTTAAAATATTTATGAGGATGGGCTAGCATGTAAAATTTGGAGAAAACACTTTAAAGTACATTTTTTGAGCTTATCTCAAAACTAGGGAGCATTAAAGTGTTTACCCTGCTTCATAGAAGAGTCAAATGTATGTTAAAACTTACATATTTTGGTGTATCCCAACAGGACTAAATTACTTCCCACAGCTGCTTGCCTCCAGTATCAATACTTGATTCCGATCGTATTTTCTGATCTTCCAATCTTCAGATGCTTTGCTATTAGATGAACCAAATTAAAAAATTATTCACCTAGAAAAAAAAACAATACACTTACTTCTTCATAACTCATTTCTAACAAGCTTGAAGGCTTGAATCTGAATGGTAAAAATTTCTAGGAACAGTTAAATTTTAATTAAATTTTTAAATGCAGAAAGAAGTAACTCAACGAGAAACTTTTCAAAAAAATTCTAGTCAGCAAATGTAAGACTTTAATTAGACATTAAAAATTTTGTTTCGTTCAACGAAAATTGACTGTAAACAAGTATTATTTAAAAGAATTGCAAAAAGGATTCCGTTGTTTAACTGTTTCAAAACTAAGAGCAATTTTTGGTTGAGTAGGCTGAAATACTAAAAGCCCAGTAAAGCTCAACCTTGTGCTTCCACAAAAAACTTAGCTGTTCATTTCTTTTAATTATACATGAAAAACTCTTTATTTTTAACCTTTTCTTCATTTCCTGAAATTAAAAGCACTGTAACTTCCATTCAACATTGAGGTTTAAGTCATCTTAATATTTTACCATCTTCCATTTGCCCTTTCCTCAAAACGCTTTTCTTGAAGAACTATTTTAGCAAATAAACAGCTCACTCAGAGGCATATCATAAACCTCAACATTTTTTGCATTTATCAATGTGGTGTTAATATTTAATCACTGTCCGATTAAATGTCCCACAACCATTGAATAACCTTTCTGACTCAAAACAAAAATCATTACAAAGCTTACTTACATTTCATGCTTTATTTTCTCCTGAGAAAAACTGGAGAGCGAATTTCGTTGAATATAACTTCGCACGATTACGTCTTCATAATCCCACCTCATGGCATGGCATGGTCTTTATGCAAACCTCGCACCCGATTTTAATAACCTTTCACGTTTATAACATCGTTGTTAACCTTCACCTATGGCGATTAACACATGAAAAAGAACTAAATAAACAAAATTACAAATAAAATCAAAAATATCACTTTCTTAATAACCCTCAAACTAACCTTACTTTGCAGATGAAAAAAATCGTCATCCCCGCTTTCTTCGTAAACAAAGTCCGTTTTCCAAACGCATCAAACCGTTGAAATCTTCTTTATTTAACCTTATACCCATTTGTATTTTAAATTAAATTGTTCCTATGACTCGCATGAGTATGATGCAGCTTAGAAATATTCACATTTTTAGTTACAAACGATCAAAAAAAAATTTCTTCACTTTGACAAAATGGCTGATGGATTGCACATTGCACTATGAGAACCGTTCCCACCGCCATCTACAAAAGGTTTCTAGTTTCTGTTTTTGACGATGGCAGCGCTAGGGGATTCACTATTTCTTCTATTTCCATAATGCGGCAAAATTTCAAATTTCTGTTCCAAAAAATTTCATCTGACGATTTAAATATTCTAATAAAATAAAATAAAATATTTTTCTTGTAGCGACATGGAAAAGGAAACCTTATTTGATGGATGAGCGGTAAAATACAAAAGAATTATTAAACCACGGTCGCGGTGCGGACGCATTGTTGTAAAAATTTACGGACAATTCATTGCCCTTGTTTTCATTACCATCGGCGACCTCATTTTATTAAAATTCTTAATTTTCTTTTTTTTCTTCTCTTTTTAAGGATGCAAAAACTCGGATAATTCAGACTGCGAATCAGAGCCTGGAATTCCACTAAAAAGAAAGCAAAGAAGATCTCGAACGACGTTCACGGCTTTACAATTAGACGAATTAGAAAAAGCTTTCGAACGAACACAATATCCTGATATTTATACAAGAGAAGAATTGGCACAACGGACGAAATTAACAGAGGCAAGAATACAGGTGAGGGAAAATTCTTTTTCCTCGTGATTCAAAACCCAAAACTTAAAAATTAATCGAATTTTTTCTTTTTTTTTAAAAGGTATGGTTCAGCAATAGAAGAGCGAGATTAAGAAAGCAGTTATCTAGTTCAACCAGTTCCTACAGTTCTGTCGGGCTAGGTATGGGTTATCCTTCAAATGCAAGTAGTACGTACATCCTGCCAGAGTCAACTTTCCCAGCTACTGCTACATCTCAAGGTACACCTAACTACACCTAACCCAACCCACCATACCTTCCATTGATATCTCAATCGATTTTGACATTTTAATCTTATTTCTATCATTTAGAACACACCCATACAACTGCACTTTACAAAGACTCGAATTACCAAGGCCCAATGATCGATGGATCTAATGGAAATTCATCAGGGAATCCATACTACACAGGGTTAATAACTTCAGCGCATCATAATTCTCCGAATTACCCAATCAGTGCGACCACGATCACATCGCAGTCAGGTAATAAGTGCAAGCAAACATTTCTTCTATTCAGAATTTTTTTTTAAATTTTAATACATTCGATATACTCAACAGGAGGTAATTCAGGATCAGCACAAACAAGCGATGGACATACAACTCACAACACTACAAGCAGCATTGACATGAGCTTATCGAATAACAATCATGGAAGTCATATTGGTAGCCATGTTTGGTCTCCCGGATTACCAACAGCAATAAGGAGCACATCACCTTCAAGTGGTCAAAATATAAATCAAATACCTTCAAATGTTTTAACGACCGGTGCATCAACTTTAAATCAGCCGGTTTTACATTCAGGGGGCAGCTTTACTCATTACCAACCTTTTCATTCGTGGTATTGAATTTAAAAAAAAAAAAGATTTTTGAATAGTTTTTTTTATTTATTTCTCTGAATTAAAGTTTTTCATTTATGTTTATGAATATTATGCGTTTACTGTTTGAATTTGATTTTTGAAAAAGGGATGAATTAATATAAAAACAATTTTTTTGAAGTTTAAGTTTGAAGCCCTTTTGACCGACAATGTATTATGCATAATGCACTTGGGTAAATGTTTAGTAGAAGATTAAATTAACATTAATTTACAATGTTTTTTAATGATTAAATACATTCGGTCGCATAATAGCTGTATGTATATAGTTTCAAACTGAGATATTATAAATAATAAATTTCCTTGATAAAGTATAATCGTTTTATTTTATGAAGCATATGAAGCTGAAAATACCTTACCAACTTTAGTATTTTCATAGCAAGGCTTTAAATGTTATGCAGAACTTTACTCTATCTATAGTAATTTAACAATGAACGTCATGCAGATAGTTTTATGTCGTAAACCCAAGATAGTGATTGAGGAAACCATTCCGATAGGGATCATCATCATCATCAAAACAAGCAGTAAGTATTGTTACATACAACAAATGATATCTCACTCTGTTTTTCATAGAAAAAAATAAATGCATTTAAGCGATTCGAATCGTTGCTTTCAAGCATTCTTGTATCGAAATGCATATGCGGATTTTTAAGATTCTAAAATGACAAGCCGCCATCTTGGACACAATGCTACAGTTTCAGAATTCAATCTAATAATTAATCTTACCTTTAAATAATATTATCCAAAAAGAATATTGATAAATTTCACTTCAAAATAAAATCATCAAATTAACTTTCCACACAACTTGTGTTGTTTACATTCGAAAAACTACATTGTCGAGTCATTTGACAACTTTAAAGTCACTGCCTTCTTTTATTAGAAGCCTGTGACTGAAAGCAGACGCTCCATTTTTTTATTTTTAAAATATCGCTTTTCGCGGTAACCGAAACGGAAAAAATGGTTAGGTTAATTAGCAAAAACAAACATTAAAAAAAGGATGAATAGGTATATTCAAGATAAAACAATCTTAAGCAAAAAACGCATGAAACAACATTAGAAAAAAGTCATTTTATTACAGAATCAGTTTTTTTTTTTTAAACTAGTATTGTTATAAACCAGGAGTGGTACAATATCTTAAAAATTTTTTCTACGTAAAATAAGGCCTGTAATATTTGTCTACGTTAAACACACAACTTCATTTGGTTTTTTCCTTAACCTTTTTTTTTGACACTTTAAAATCAATTACAGACCGTAAGCAATCGTATATTATTTTATAAAACTCTTCCCAATAAATTCATTTATGACGTTCAAAAATATATCCAATACAATGATTTTTATTCCTTTCAAATTAAAGCGCAAAAAATAATTTATATCTTAATAAAACGGTGGGGAGTATATGAAAAGAAAAAAAAATTAAAAATTTGACTCAAAATACTAAAAAGGACGGCTTTTAAAAAAAATAAAATTAATCACAAATAATAATAGAAATAATAATTAACTAAAAATAGTTTTTTTTTATTTTAAAAATGAACGTCTTTGGGTTAATGAGATATATATGAACACCAAACATGTTTTTTTTTTGTTTTTCCTCATGTCGTTCACATCACTTTCCATAATAAACGAACCTGACCAAATAAATCACAATCTTAATAACTAAAAAATAGATAAATTTTCTTTATTTTTTCTATCGATTGTAGAACAGATTTGAAAAAGAATTTTTGTTTAAGAAATAAGTCTACTGAAAAAAGCAGGCAAGGTTGAAAAATTTTTCTTTCTAAGTGAAAATTTGTACGTAATAAGAGAGAAAGAGGTAGAGAGAGAAAAAAAAGAGATTTATTTTAAAATCGTTCACTACTCTCTTTTTAAAATTTGGTAATCAAATACGAATAATATTTTTAATTAAAATTTTCTTTTAAATATAAGAGAATATAAGGCAAGTATTGGAGAAAAAATTTGATCTGCTATAATTAAAAAGACAACATTATGGTTAAATACATTTTTTAAGAATGTTTTTTTGCTCTTTTGTAAATATATAAATATGATATACATATCTTTGAAAAAAAGGAAGCAATCTTTCATTTATTTTTTTTAAAATTATAAATATTCGCTAAAATATTATTGTGTAGTAATGTATTTAAATATTGTGTCAATCGCTCGATTAAAAATTAACATTAAAGTGGAACCTACGGAAAATTGGTCCGCTTTTTTCATGTTTACAACTCATTTTCTAAAAACACCAAGAAACTAAATTACAAATATTGATCGATTTTTTCCTTGGCTTTTTAATAAATCATCTACGATAACTTCTAGAAACTATTTCTTTTAAAAAATTATGTACATCATAGCTAATAATTTTGTTAGGGAAAAAATTATTTGTGCGACTTATGTTTGTAATTTTTTCTTTTTAAATAGGATTAATAAGGCAGTTCGAGGAGAAAAATGGTTAAAATTTTAAAATCCGCTAAATGTAAATTGAGCAATTATAAAGAACACAGTTAAAAAATCAAGAAGCTAAATTCGACTAATTTTTGCGTGGAAAAAAAAATCGATCAATCGAAATTCTAATTACAGTTATTGTTACATGCTAAAAAGAAAAGACTATTAAGATTAACACAATACAAAAATACAATAGAAACAATAATAAAAAGTTCTACGATATAACCACAACACGATTTGACAATGTATAAAACGAAAGGTTTAAATAAGAAAATTTAATTTTTTTGTGGATTTTTTTACTTGAACCTTTCAGCAATGTGACGTTCGAAAAAAAAAAACAATTTAATTTAATAAAAACAATTCCTAAAATGAAAAATGAATGTATTTGCATAAATAGAATTTTAATTTTAAACTTGAAATAAAAGTGATTTTAGTTTTTTTTAAAAAATATTAATAATTTAGATTTTGCACATGATTGAAATAAGAAAGATCTACTTACAAGCTCCCATTAAAAATTTAAAATTTTTTTTAAAATTTGATTAATTTTTAAAAAAAAAAGGAAAAAAATATAAATATGTAAATATATATAAATATCTAAAATGAACTAACATAAATACAAAAAAAGTGCGATATTTCAAGTTTAAAACTACGAAAAGAAAAAGAAATTTTTTTTATATAATGAATTGCGATGAGCATGATTTTTTTGATTTATTTTAAAACTAAGAAAGACCGATAGCTTTGTTTTAAAATGAAAAATTCTACTGTTCGGGATTTTTTCCTTGGTCCGGTTATTTTTAGATCGTTTAGATCAGATTGGCTTGTTTTGATATCGCTGACGATAAAATATTTTTTAAGGTTGGCAGAAATTTGTAGAAAAAAGAAAATGAATAATTTTTCAAGCGGTTTTGAATTTCAAAATCTTATTTTTTAAGGACCTTGATGTTTATTAACGGCGACTAGTATCAACTTCATCTACGAATAGCTAATTTTCCATAGTTTTAAATTGCTCCCTCAGCATTGTGGCCTTTAATAATTATTTTTTTTTAAGAAGAGAAGTAGGATTTCGGGCTTACGGTTTGTGCGGACCAGGTGGCATTAAAAAACGAACCAGTGGCAACCGAATCTCAAGCTGGATCTTTTAAAAAGAGCTAAGCTCTACCTCTATCAACCCCAGCTCATTTAATTCACTTTATCTTTAACTTTTTAAGACACAGTCCCGACCTGCCTTGCAGGTTTGACCATACTCCAAATTTCGGGCCTGAAACCAGCTACTCAAAGAAACAAAAATGATTTTTTTAAAGTTTTCCAGACTTTGAATTTTTTTAAAAATTAAATCATTTATTTTGAGGCTTATTAAAAGATTTTTCCCAGACCTCCAATCCTCAAAAGGAGGTTACCTAATTTTTTTCCCTATACAAATCATTGAATCCCTTATTCTTTAAACTTAATTGCCACTTCATTCTTTGGTTTAGCTCGGTTAAAAAATTTAGTCATCAGAAAGTGTTCATTCATCAATTTAAAAATTGGCCCGTTGTATAATTTAATCCTCTACTTCTTTTTAAAAAAAACTCGGCCACTACGCTTTTTAAAAAAATTACAAAATTCTACAGTCTGTTTAATTGAACCCGTTAAAGCGACTACAATCACGGTCCTTAATCCTTGAAAAATCTTAACATTAAAACTATTTTACTTAACATAAAACTATCGGTGCATACTCAAAAAAATTTAACAATTAAAAAATTTTTTTTAAAAAAAAAAATAATAATAAATCCGGAGCTCCACAATTTTACAATCCTTGGTCCTTTTTTTTTGTAAAGAATTCGATTACAAGGGTTCATATTTTCATACTAACTATAAAACTAAACTTTCTTCTTTCTACAAAAAAAAAAAAGAAAAAAATATTTTCCTTTTTTTTTTCTTTAATAATACGTTTCTTGTTCGAGCCAACCTCCTGGATTCCTCCTAAGATAAAACCGTCTCGCTTCATCATAAATAAAGATGGTAAGCATGAATGGTAAAGCAGGGAGCCACCATACGAATTTCAACGGGAACATCCTCAACCCTTTATCCATCCCCGGAGTGTAACTCAAGAAACACGCAAGGGCGGTTTCGAAAATCAAACCGAAATTAAGGGCCCAATTCCTCATTCCCTGATGAATCAACGAATTCCTTCGTGTTTTGCAAATAATTAAATCGGCCCATTGTACGACGACGATGGAAACAAAGAAAGCGGTATGGCATGTGTATTCTAAAATTTTCCGATCCCTGTACGTCCATTCTTGTCCGTACGAATCGGTTAAGTCGTTGACTGCTTTCGAATCCCATTGCTTACGGATCCCGAATAGCTTAAGTGGTAAAAATCCATTTTCGGCCATGATAACGAAATAAACGAAAAAACCGGCAGCGGCTTGAATCATCCCGATTTGACCGTACGCCATTGAAATAAGACGCTCGTTTACTAATTTATCTGTGAAAGGATTACGCGGCGGCCGTTTCATGATATCGGACTCGGCTTCTTCGTAAGCCAGAGAAATCGCAGGAACCATGTCCGTTCCCAAATCGATGCAGAGAATCGTAACCGTGCCCAATGGAAGAGGGATATCGAGTAAGATAAAAGCTAAAAATGGAGAAATTTCAGGGATGTTACTTGTTAAAGTATAAGCGATTGATTTTTTTAAATTATCGAAAATCAATCGGCCTTCTTCGACTCCTGTAACAATGGAAGCGAAATTATCGTCGAGCAAAATCATATCGGCTGCTTGTTTGCTGACGTCACTGCCGGCAATACCCATGGCCACGCCGATATCTGCTTTTTTCAAAGCGGGGGAGTCGTTGACGCCGTCGCCGGTTACAGCGACAATGGCGCCCATTCGTTGACACCCTTCGACTATGATTAGTTTTTGTTGAGGTGACGTACGGGCGAATACGATTTCAGTGTGGAATTTTAATATTTCGTCTAATTGTTCAGACGTGAGATCTCTTAATTCCCCACCGTGTACGACGGCTGCTTTTGCTTCGCGTGGATTAACTTCCGAAACTGGGATATTCAATCTCGTAGCAATGTCTTCGATGGTTTCGTTCCCTTCGGAAATAATACCGACGGATTTAGCGATGGCTTTAGCTGTGATTGGATGATCTCCGGTGACCATGATGACTTTGATGCCGGCTGAACGGCATTTGGCTACTGCGTCTGGCACGGCTGCACGAGGAGGATCGATCATGCTCATTAATCCGACGAAACGTAAACCGCTTAACGGGAAGTTTGGATCGTCGGCGTCGAAGTTGAAGCCCAATGGGAATTTGTCACTGGGAAGCATGAGGTCGCAGAAGCCTAAGACACGTTCTCCGAGACCACCGAGTTCGAGGTAAGCGTTGTTGAATGCTTCTTTCATTTCTTCGTCTAAGACTTTTTCTTTGCCACCGATGAAGATTGTTGAGCAACGATCGAGGATTCGTTCGGGTGCGCCTTTCATTACCATTAAGTGACGTGGATCGTTTGCGTCTTCGGTTTCGTGGATTGAGACTTGGTATTTGTTTGTTGAGTTGAATGGAATTTCACATACCTGAATTAAAAATGAGATGATTAATTAAAATTGCATTAAAAACAGTTTTTGTGAGATTGTTTTTTTAAGTTTGTGGAATTTCAAGGTTTTGTTTTGTCATAGTCGACGAAAGAATTTTTTTTGTCAAAGAAAAACGATATTTTCTTGCTAAAATTTTTTTGTTTGGGCAAAGTTTTTTCAAGACTCCTTGTCAAAATTTCTTGTCGAGCAAATTTTTTTAAAAATTTCTTGTCGAGCAAATTTTTTTAAAAATTTCTTGTCGAGCAAATTTTTTTAAAAATTTCTTGTCGAGCAAATCTTTTTTAACTGCCGAGCCTCAGCCTCAGCCTCAGCCTCAATCCAGATAACTTAAAGCTAGCTCTGCTATAAATTTACAGACTTAGTCTAAGGCTTCTAGTATATATCAAATAGCATTGACCATAGACAGACCCAGCTTGCTCTTCTTAAGGCTTTTCACAAGTCTAGACAATTAATATTTTATCACAAATTTTGTTTCCTCTTATCCTAAAATGTTTACTCTTTTAATTTTTACGACTTCTAACAATTCTCATATCACGTGCACTTTTTAACAGAAAAATTACTTCATAGTTTTATCACCTCACGTGACAAAATAATTACCTTTTTATTTTTCTTTCTAATCGTCAGGACATCACCAAGAGCAAGTTCCATACATTTCAATAAAGCAGCTTCAGAAGCATCGCCGTTAACTTCTCGTTTAAGGATAGGTACGCCATCTTGACCTCCCTTGAATTCGGCTCTATTACACAACGTTGCGATTCGAGCGAGAGCCTTGAATCCAGGGCTTGTCCTGTCATACTGAATACCTGCAAAATAAATTTTGTACGATTAGCAAAAAAATAAATTTTAAAAATAATTAAAAATTCTTGTGACTAACCAGATTGATCTTCCGTGGTATCGGCTTCGATAATTTGATTATCAAACCACATGTGAGCAACTGTCATACGATTTTGAGTAAGAGTTCCTGTTTTATCAGAGCAAATAGTTGAAGTACTTCCGAGGGTTTCTACGGCTTCCAAATTTTTGACTAAGCAATTTTTGCTGGCCATCCTTTTGGCTGTTAATGTCAGACATACCGTTACCGTAGCGAGCAAGCCTATAAAATTAAAATAAATAAATAAATAAATAAATAGATTTATTTTAGTCATTAGACTCGATTCTTTCCAAAATTTTAGGGAATTCTGGGTAAAAATAAGAACTTTTTATGAACTCATTACAACCAAAACAGTTTTTCGGCCTAATTTCATTTTTTCAGAATTTTGGGTAGAGCAAATTTTTTTTTAAAAAAAATGCGAACCTTCTGGTACGTTGGCTACAATGATACCGATCAAGAAAATAACGGCATCCAACCAATGGTAACCCAAAATGAAAGCAATGATGAAAAACGATACACCCAAGAACACGGCCACTCCAGTAATCAATTGGATGAAGTGATGGATTTCCTTTGCAATCGGAGTTTCGCCGGTGTCCAATCCAGATGCAAGACCGGCAATTCGACCCATAACGGTGTTGTCTCCGCATGAGATTACGATACCTTTTGCGGTGCCTGAAAAAGACAATAAGAAATTGAATGAAACAGTCTGGGTTTATTTGGTTATGTTGTAAAAGAAATCACCTTCGACAGCGTTTGTGGAGAAGAAAGCCAAATTTTTAGTTTCCAACGGATTTTCATGAGTGTATTCGACACTTCTGGATTGCGGTTCAGATTCTCCGGTCAGTGATGAATTGTCGACTTTAAAACCCCTTGATTCGATTATACGAATATCAGCAGGGATTCGGTCACCGAATTTCACGTCGACGACATCACCCACAACTAATTCTTCAGCTCGGACTGTTAGTTTTTGGTTCTCCCTGGAAAGAAAAAGTAAATATGTTAGAGTTGTCCGAGGCAAAGTTGAAATCAGACAGCAGCGCTTACTGAAGCCAAGCAGAGCCTGAATGTAATCTTTAGCTAATTTTATTCAAGTTTTTTTTTTTTAGAAATTAGACTGACTTTAGGTTTGGCTCTGGAATAAAAGGAACTTTAAGAGTGATTCTGGTCTACTTCATAGTAACTGTGTTAACGACTTAAAACTTAGCTTAAGAAAAGCTTGAAAGTTTTAAGCTCAGCAAAACCAGAAACGGCACTAAATGGCGAATTTTTGTTACATGAAGCCTAAAAACTTGAAAAAGAATTCCTGGGCAAGCAATGTGTTTTTTATGGTTCTTTAAAACAGTTTTTTCTGACTTAATATTTTTTTCCTTAGTCTAAATATCGAGATCTAAGGATCAAACTCTATTATCTCAGGTTTGGAACTGACTAAGAGCTGCGCAAGTTAAAAATGCGGCACAGGAGTCAATTGCAAACTAGAGATAGTACAATTTAATCCTTAGGTCTCGAAATCCTTTTTTCTCTCAAAATTTTCAGCGGTCTTTTGCCCGTAAAACCGATTCGCTATTGTTTTTGCGGACATCAAATAAACTCTTCATTGTTTTTTTTAAATAAACGCTGACGATAATTACAGTTGTACTAATTAGATGCTTCATTATGAGTTAAAGACTCTACGTAGTTATGGCAAAAAAAAGAATTCTGTTATTTCTTCCATTTCCCAAATATTCACCTGATGACAGTAGCGAATTGAGGTACCATATTTTTGAAACTTTCCATAATCCTCGAAGATTTGCTTTCTTGATAATATGAGAATATACCAGTAACTATTACGACGGCTGCTAATACAATACCAAGATATAAGTTATCGTCTGCTGGTTCTTCAACTGTTGAGGCCTGGAAAAAAAAAAAAAAAAAAAATTCAACATTTCAACCAGAATCGAAATTTAATCACTAATATTTTTTTAACGAGAAAAAATTTACGACGAGGTTTTAGTTAATAAGCAACGATTTACTTTTATTAATAATTAAGATTTTTATCTTGGAAGTCCTAATTTTTCCAAAAAAAAAATTGAAGCCTAAATCGCTTTTTAATCACATATTCTACTCCCGATCTCTCATAATAAATCTGCCGAAACATTTTTACAAATGACAAGAGAAAAAAAATTTCCCAACGTCCTTGATCTTCACCCTCCCCTTGAACATATTAAGCATTAATCTTATAAAAGAGTAATTACCTTATGTATAAAGATAACTAACAATTATCCCAGCTTTAAAATTTTTTGCTTTCATCAAGACTTCGTTATATAAAAATTTTTTTTTATATTCTCTCGCATTTTCAAACTTAAACAAAAACTTTTCCGAACGATAAATAATCCCTGAAACTTACCAAAATACCGTAGGCAATAAAACAAAGGATAGAACCGATCCAAAGTAAAAGGGCGAAACCCCCGAATAGTTGTTTACAAAATTTCACCCATTCCGGAGTTGTTTTGGGTGGGGTTAAAGCATTAGGACCATCACGTTCTAAAACTTCCTTCGCTTTCGCTTGTGTGAGACCAGTTTCTAGATTCGTACAAAATCTGAAAAAATAAAAAAACGTTTATTTAAAAAAAAAAATTCATCCAGAAAGATACCGGATTTAAAAGCTTTAGATTTACATCCTGTTGGCGGGTTGGGATTAATTAAAATCCAGCTTTCTGGAACGATCCCAATTAAAGCCAGATCGATCCGGGTTTAGGGATGAGAGGGAAAATCAAAACCGTCCAACCTTTTCATATATAACAAAAAAATTTACCTTTGAACTAGTTCGTCTAATGGTATTCTATGATGATCGATATCCAATTCTTGTTTCAGATCATCTAAATTTCCTTCTTTTTTCGTCATTTTTCGTCTGGCTTTATTTTTCCCATCTGCGGTTTTATTGTCATCTGGTAGTGAAGTAACGGTCGCTACTCTGTAAGAATCCGAACGACCGTGCTTGTCGTCCGCCATGCTTGATTCCTTTTCCTATCCCTTTAATTTAGTTGCTATCTGAAAAGAAAAGGAAAGATTAATTAGTTTTGAAAGTAGGCTAAGCGCTATTTTTTTTTTTCTAGTTGAAGAAAATTAATATCAGTATAAGGAAAGTTTATCGCAATCAGTGGCGTTAGAGGTTTGCCTTGTAGCTCGATAAACGATTAGTCTACAATAGAATCATTCTTCTGCCTCTCGTAAAAATTTTTTTATTTCTTGTTATAGATTCTTGTGGCTTGTGAAACTAAGTCGCTCTCTTCTTGGCTACGGTTTAGGGCAAGCATTTCTCGTCTTGTGTTTGTGCATTTGTTAGATTTTGAGAAAATTTTTCAAAATTTTTCTATTAGAATAGGTTTTATTTCAGGATTCTTCTATATCGAATGAATCATTTCAGAATTTTTTCATGTCGAACAAATCATTTCAGAATATTTTCATGTCGAACAAATCATTTCAGAATATTTTCATGTCGAACAAATCATTTCAGAATATTTTCATGTCGAACAAATCATTTCAGAATATTTTCATGTCGAACAAATCATTTCAGAATATTTTCATGTCGAACAAATCATTTCAGAATATTTTCATGTCGAACAAATCATTTCAGAATATTTTCATGTTGAACAAATCATTTCAGAATATTTTCATGTCGAACAAATCATTTCAGAATATTTTCATGTCGAACAAATCATTTCAGAATATTTTCATGTTGAACAAATCATTTCAGAATATTTTCATGTCGAACAAATCATTTCAGAATATTTTCATGTCGAACAAATCATTTCAGAATATTTTCATGTCGAACAAATCTTTTAATATTTCTTTCATGTCGAATTAATCATTTCAGAATATTTTCATGTCGAACAAATCTTTTAATACTTTTTTCATGTCGAACAAATCTTTTAATATTTTTTTCATGTCGAACAAATCATTTCAAAATATTTTCATGTTGAAGCAAATCTTTTCAGAATTTTTACTTGCTGAACAAATCTTTTCACAGCCTTTCAGAAATCTGTTCAAAGTTGAGATTTTTCTTTGGTCAAATTAATTTGCTGAGAATTTTCTCTTATTCAACGAATTGGAGTTTTCTTTTGTAGAACAAATATGTTGAGAATTATCTCTTAACCAACAAGTTTGTCGAGACTCTTCTCTTGTTGAACTTTCTGGAGAATTCCTTCAAGAAAGTTGTTGAAATTTTTCTATAGTGTAACAAATATGTTGAGAACCAATTTCTTAAAAATTTTCTCTGTCGAACAAATTTCTTAAAAATTTTCTCTGTCGAACAAATTTCTTAAAAATTTTCTCTGTCGAACAAATTTCTTGAGAATTTTCTTTAGTCCAACAAATTTCTTGAGAATTTTCTCCATTCTAACAAATTTGTTGAACATTTTTTCTTGTCAAACTCTGCAGAGAATTTCGTCTCGTCGAAGAAAACGTTGTTGAAATTTTTCTCTTGTCAAAATTTTTTCAACTAGAAAAAATTTTAAGATTTGCCCAAGAACGTCACGTTTATGATTATTAACAAGACTCATCCACAAATATCGCTTCATTGATTTCAAAACATGTCAACAAAAATGTTCCGTCTGACAAAAAATCACCAACTAGTATATCTCATCCATAGTTAAAGACAAAACTCCCCTTCAAATTGTCAAAAACCAAAATCATCAAATCAAGGGATTCCACGTCGTGATGCTCATTTTTTCCCCGGTAAAAACAAAATCCTGAACCTCACTGAAAATCACTAATCGAGTTAGTAAACCATATTTTTTATACAATGATTAAAAACAAGCGGGGGACGAAAACCTATGGTGCATAATGCAGTTCATTACAAACGTCGGTTTGATTACACCACCGAGAACTTTTCCAGTACCGCAGCCGACCATTATTAATTCGCAAATTCAATTGAATGTTTACCCCCGCATACATTCAATATTTACATTAAATCAACCATTTAACCCAATCCAACTGAGAGTTCCTTCAAAAATTGAACGACTGTTTATTGCCTATCATTTCAACTTTCTCGTAAAAAGCTCTTCGACCCTCTTATCAATGTTTTGGCCAAATTTTTTTAACCATAAAAAACTATTTATTCCAACGCGTTTTTTTTTTGCAGTATGCTTCACAGCTGAAAAATTTTTCAAGGTCACTCGACTAGGTTTATCTTCGTTTTGCATTATCTATATGTCATTCATGCTTTAACAAAGTTAAACGTAAAAAAAACTATAATGTAAAATATAATGTAACTATAATTTAAAAAAAATACATGATTTGTAATCATGGTTTGCTATAAAAACCGGCCTAAAGCTCCCCGTTTGGTAAATTAATAGAAAGGAACCTGAAACCTACCCTAACCGCAAATAATTCAAACCACGATGGTCTTGACATCTGAAATCACACATTTCGACAACGCCCTTCAAATCGCACTATAAACAAACGGGCGTGCTTTCAAAAAAAAAAAAAGTCCACAGAATACCTTGCTGTAAAAATCACGTTGTAAAACGTATAGCTCTAGGACATTTTTTATTTCAACTAATGTTTACTCGTGCGAAACGTATTGACTTTTTTCTATAAAATTATGAGAAAGGAAAAAAAAAAATATAATTGCGGGATCGACATTGGAAATTAACCACCCTGTAGGTGCGATGGCCAAATAAATCGACTTCCTGTTGGATATTTTGTCAGTTCGCTGCGAAAATATTAATTTTTTTTTTTTTTAAAAAAAAGGGGTTTTGACCTTTTTTTAAAAATATGATAAAAGATAACGAGTCCAGTGGCGTTTGCGATTTAAAATTTAGTTATTAACATTTTTGTTAAATTCTGAACGTAATTTTAAAATATGGTTTGAGTCCATGAGTGAATAGCAGAAGACGCGTGAGATAAAATAGGGAAGAGCTCACTAAAAATGACAGTGATCGAATTCGATCTCTTCCCAAATTTTTGGGACTAAAGAGTTTTCTCACAAAAAAAATATGGACTTTTCAGGGATTTCTTAAAACCAAAAAATTTTCTGGTCAAATTTTATATTTTTTGGCATTGAGCAAATTTTCTCAAGCTATTTGTTATTGATTAGGTTTTCAAAACTTTTTCTTGTCGTCCAAATCTTTTGGTAAGTGTTTCTTGTTGACCAAATCTTTTAATTAACTTTTCTTGTCGAACAAATCTTTTGATATATTTTTCCTGTCGTCCAAATCTTTTCATAAATTTTTCTTGTCGACCAAATCTTTTCATAAATTTTTTTTGTCGACCAAATCTTTTATTAAATTTTTTTTGTCGACCAAATCTTTTATTAAATTTTTCTTGTTAAACAAATCTTTTGATAAATTTTTCTTGTCGACCAAATCTTTCATTAAATTTTTCTTGTTAAACAAATTTTTTGATAAATTTTCTTGTCGACCAAATCTTTTATTAAATTTTTCTTGTTAAACAAATTTTTTGATAAATTTTCTTGTCGACCAAATCGAATCGAATCGAAAATTTACATTTCGTCGAGGAATCAAAATTTTCGGTCCATTTTGTAATTTGAAGACAACTCTGTCAAGTTTAGAACAAATTCGCAGCTTTGGCAATGCCAAATAAGGCCAAATTCAGACATTTCAAGAATTTTTTCAAACACTGCTCTAACGATTTTCTTTATTTTTTTGTACAGAGAAACCTGACCTTATAAGGAACAACTTTTCCATTTAACATTTTTCCCCAAAAAATCGCCCTCCCCGGAAAATCCGGAAAAACCGAAAATTTTAAAGTTTTACTGACAGCGCCGACATGGGACTCGACTCGACTGAAAAATGGTCGGGGATTTTTATTTTTCGTTCCATTTTGTGATTCGAAGGCAACCCTTCCAAGTTTAGAACTTTGGCAGGGCCAAAAAAGGCCAAACAATGAATTTTCAAAGATTTTTTCGAAAACGGCTCTAACAATTTTTCTTATTTTTTGTGTGAAGATACCTGACCTTATGAGGAACAACTTTTCCCTTCAGCAATTTTTCGTAAAATTCGGCCTTTCCGAAAAATCCTAAAAAACCGAAAATTTTGAAGTTTTACAAATAGCGGTGACATGGGACTCGATTTCAACTAATTAATAGTTAGGGATTTTAAATTTTCGATCCATTTCCTGATTTCAAGCCACCCCCCGACCCCCCAAGTCCCCAATGATGCCTTAATCGAATGAAGCTACACCTCGACAGAGCAAGAAAGTAAGCAGCCTCCCCGGACAGATTTTCCCCTAGTTTAACTTATACTCTGAAAAAAATTTCCTCAGCTAAGAATTTAAATCAAAAAAGCTTTCATCAAACGAAGAACATTTTAACTGACGAAATTGCTGTGATAACACATCACACGTTCGCTTAGCCCCTCTCCCATTTAAATTAACTCTAGGTCATGGACCATCCCAACACCCTACATGAAAAAAAAAAATGACGAAAACGAGTCATCCTCATCATCATCAAAAAAATTTACGAGAAACACACAAGAAAGGCCCGGGTAAAAAAAAGGCGAAGGTGTAATTTAGTCAAATAAACCTAAACTAAAAGACTTGTCGTTTGTTGAATTGCGCTTTGCAAATGAATGGAGTAGCCGGACGGACGGACAGACCCGACAATTGCCATTAACTTTATTTTCCTGTAACCTTGGCTCAGATAACACTATAATATACAACCAGAATTAAGAAGAGGTCTTCATTAAACTGCAATATATATTCCGAACGAATCCCTTCATAATGACATGACTTTACTTCATTTTTTTTAATATCGTTTTGAATTGGAAATGTAAGCGATGAGATTTCTTTTTCCTCTCTCCTCTCCCCCTCTCTTTCTCTCTCCCGCGGAAAACAAAACTCGATGACGTCATTAAATGTAATCGTTAACTGACCCAGACAAATTGACGTTAATCAGTTTCTACAGAAACAAAAGAGATTTCTTTTTTTTTCGGGAGGTCTGGCTTATCTTAGGGATCGGATAAATAAATTAAATTATTGCCCTTCGGCTTAAATAGTTTTATTATCCGATCATGTTTCAACATATGCGACTCGCTAATTATTTCGATCAGTAGCGGAACCTTGGCCACCTTGGGACGGACTCCTCTTGTGCTAACAAAGTTGACACATAACATTAATAAAACTTACGAGAATGTTTTAATGAAACTATATAAACTCGTACTAACCAGCAGAGTAGGTAATAACTAGTTGTAGCCAGATTAAACGTCTACAGTGAGATATTTTAAAAAAAAAAAAAAAGGAGGTGTTATTTTGCTAGAAACAGGATAGTTTATTGATTTTTTTTTAAAAAAATAAATAAAGAATTTTTTACGTTTTTGATGGATGACGTCATTATAAAAAAAATTAAGATTTTTCCCCATTTGTTTTATTGAGTGAAGAGCGTGACCCTTGTTGACGGTGGGTAACAATCATTAATCGATCTCAAATTTCTAATTCGATATTATATCGAGCAATATGGCGATTTGTAAACAACGCGGAAAGTCATAACAAAGCAACTCCCAGGAATTTAACTTTCGCTTTTTTCCTTTTCGTTTTTTTTTTTTTTTTTTTTTTTTTTGCTGAAATGGCTTGTTGGTTGCAAGTACGTTTTGTATCTGATAAAATGTTTAATGAAGAAGACTTAGGAAAGTTGGAAATTTTATACTATGAATACTATCGTGTTACCTGGGTAATCCGAAAGCAGGTGAGAAGTTATTTGGGAGTGAAAAAAGGATTCCTTTTGGTTAATCCTCTACACATTATTCATTACTGGGATTAAGCAAAATGTAGTCAGTTATAGAAAAAAGTTCTTTTCCAAATTTTATAGACCTTACGGTCTTTTATTTACGGGGAAAAATAAGGACTTTTCAGAATCTTATTAAAACAAAAAATATTTTTGATTTAATTTCATTTTTTTAAAATTTGTTGATTTTGACCAAATATTTTAGAATTTTTTCTTGCTGATCAAATTTTTCAGAATTTTTCAGGATTTTTTCTCGTTGAACAAATCTTCCAGAATTTTTTCTCGTGGAACGAATTCTTCCAGGTTTTCTCTTTTCGAGCAAATTTTTCAGAATTTTATATTCTTGTTGAGCAAAATCTTTCAGACTTTTTTCTTATTGGACAAAATCTTTTTATCTTTTCTTGTTTCTTCGACAAAATCTTTCAAAATATTTCTTGTAGAATTAATCTTTCAAAATTTTTTCTTGTTGAACAAATTCTTTAGGGTTTTCTCTTCTCAAACAAATCATTCAGAATTTTCTTGTTGAACGAAATCGTCCCAAAATTTTTTCTTGTTGAACAAAATCTTCCCAAAATTTTTTCTTGTTGAACAAAATCTTCCCAAAATTTTTTCTTGTTGAACCAAATCTTCCAAAATTTTTTCTTGTTGAACAAATTCTTCAGGGTTGTTTCTACTCAAACAAATCTTTCTCTTTCATCTTTCATTAATCCACAAGGAAAGTTAATCAGAGTTGTGGATTAACTCACAAATGGAGACTCGGCATCAGAATTTTCTAGTTGAACAAATCTTTCACAATTTTTTCTTGTTGAACAAATCTTTCAGAATTTTTTTTCTTGTTGAATAGATTCTTCAGGATTTTTTTCTTTTTGAAGAAATTCAATTCTTCAGGGTTTCTTCATCTCAAACAAACTTTCAGGACTCTTTCTTGTTGAACAAATTTTAAATTTTTTCTTGTCGAACAAATTTTTTGATAATTTTTTCTTGTGGAATCAATTTTTTCTGAGGAACATGTTCCCAAAAATTCTAGATAAATTTTTTTGCCGAGAAAACATTCAAAATAAAATTTTCATAGTTTTCAAAAATAGAGACTTAGTTTTTAAAAAAAAAAACTTTTACGGGAGGCTTTTATAGGGACCAGGTTTGATCTCTAAAAGTTCACGACTTTGATAAACATTCAGGTGTAGGTAAATTCAATCCCAACATTTTGCTAGAAAGATAAATCGGGCAGTTCAAAGAGAAAAAATTATAAAACTGAGTCAGGATTTTCAATGGGTCTCAATTACTCAGAGTTACAACTGGTTTTCAGAACAAAATTTCAGCCATATTGGCAATATTCCTGAAAATCAAATTCCAAGTAATTTTAGTGTGGAAGTGATCGCTCTTAAAGCAACTAATGTAATTTCGACTTTGATCCTCGATTAGAAAGGCTTTAAAAGAAATCATACTACATAAAATATTCCATTAAAATCCTAGACCTTGAGAACTAAGAATAAGTACGGAATTAGCAAGACGCCCCACGTGGCTGCAAAACATCACCGTATATTTACATCGAATTCCCATTCAACTTTCAAAAATCCTCAAGACAACACTTTTAAAAAAAATTAATTATTTCACAAAAGAAGGAAAAAAAAAAAATAACATATCTATCCTCAAACCGCCAGGAAAAGAGCCACTCGATGGCAATTTTCCAAATAACTCACAAAAAGCTGACGATGGAAAAATTTCAACCACATTAAACCAAAACCAAGCAAACCCAAAGCTACAAAAATAAAATTTACTGCCACGATTTAAACGCTTTTCCTTTTACAACTGCATTTCTTCCCAAACCGCACAAACCTCCATTCAAAAAAAGGAAGGAAAAAAAATTTAAAAATCGACATTACCGATCTACAATATTCCCGTCAAGCCTTCACAGCGTTTTCAAAAGCTTCGCGAATATTAAAAATCATCTCAGGAATGAGAAAAAGTTTTCAAGAACTTTTTTTTTTCTTTATCAAACTCGATTTTCAAACATTTCATTTCCTTATGAAAAATATTAAGGCTTAATATCCGGATTTGCGACTAAATCCATCTAAAGCAGTTTATTTCTAACCGATACCAGTTTTCATCGATTGATATTGCAACGGTATCAGCTGCGTCAAAATTCATTTAAACACGACGATTTTACAAATCTTTACACACGCGATATATTTAAAAAAAAACAAACAAACCGTCATAAGTCATTAATAATTACTTCTTAATTTTATTATGCTAATAATTCTATTTAGGCCTAGACTGTTTTTGGCTTTGATCCGCATTTTAACAAGCCAGTGAATTGGTGTTAACTAATTATTCATCCCGATTGCTCTTATTAATCAAACCAAAAAAAAAAAAATATCTCATTATTAAATTACTAAATTAATTTAATTAATCGACCTCCGTTGGTTTTGATTAATTTCGAATTATGCATTTAACGTGCACGATTTTAAAAAAAAGTTCTCTCAATTAAATTTACATTTGTTTAGGATTCAGAGCCTAATTGTATTTGATAAGCACACACAACTGATTTGATATTTTGTTGCGATAAAAAAATATAAAAAGAAGAAAGGGAAAATAATTGGCGAGGATTTGTAAACGTACAATTAAATGTTATCGTTTTAGTTCGTTCAACTAAGTGGGGCTTTCGAAGGAAAATTATTGGATGATTTTTTTTTTTTTACGGGATGGATGATGGCGGGATTTTAAGTTATCTCTTTGATAGTTATCTACGAAGCGTCCACTTGAAATTACTGAGAGATATTTCGTTTGTTTACAAAACTGATAAAATCAGTAAAAAAATTTTTTTTAGAGGTGTTCTTAGAAGAAATACTTGAAATGAAAGTAGGTAGCTTTGAAAATCAATTAAATTTTAATTGACAGGATTTTTGGAATTGGATGTAGAGCCTGGCTATAAAAAAAATTGATTATGCAAGTGGTGATTGCTAATGCTGGAAAAATTACAATTCCGGAGAATCGAGATTCTTAAATTTTTGTAGCAAAATTCTCAAAAAATTTCAAGGATTCGACTCTCTTGAAAATTTTACGGTTTTTAAAAAGAGAAGCGTGAAAAATTTTTAAATTTAATTTCTCGAGAAACGAGAATTACGTTTTGGGTGAAATTTACGAAAATCTCGGCTAAACATATTATTTATTTCGATGCCACCAGCCGAATTTTCCCTGACTTCAGTAAAACTTTATCGGCGAATCTAGGATAGAAAAAATTCTGATTGACTCAAACAGGCTCCATAACCCAATCAGGATTTTTTTATGAAGTTCGGGAATTCTTTAAGGATACTTTGTTTTCAAAAATTTTAAGCTTTTTTTAAAAAATTTTTCAGTCAAATTTTTTTTTGTTTAAAAATTTAAAATTTTTTCTTTTTCAAAAATTTAAAATTTTTTCTTTTTCAAAAATTTGAAATTTTTTCTTTTTCAAAAATTTGAAATTTTTTCTTTTTCAAAAATTTGAAATTTTTGGTTTTTGATCAAAGATTTTTTTAGATTCCAATTTATACTTTGTAGAAGGGGAAATTTTTAAAAAGATAATGCGGAGCAAAGCCATTAAGTAACGCGTGAATACCTATGTTATCAGGGACGGGGCCAAGGGAGGGTGGGCCAGCTGGGGCCGTGGCCTTACCTTGACCCCCATATTTGGGAAGAACAGTATTGTTGCTGTAATGCAGCACTGTTCGACATTGGCCCTACATAAAAATTTTTGGCCCACCCTTGGCCCCATCCAGGATTTTTTTTTCTAGCGCCGTCACTGTATTTTATAGCTAAATTTTTTCCACGATTTTTTAATCCACGATGTGAGTTAACTTTTAAACAGGACGTTCTATGGTTCTTTTTTCAGTCGATGGCGTTGCTTGTTAAAATATTTTTTGTGTTTTTAAATGTTCGTTGATTGAAAAAAAAAAAAAAAAAATTAGGTTATAGAAAAGTTAACCCACGATGTGGATTAACCCTCAATGCTAAAATAAAGTTAGCAATACATGTTGGAGTAGATGGTGTATTTTTTATGTCCAAATTCCTAATCCCAAAGAAAGAAGTTGAACAAATTAGATGCAAAGAAGAAATCTTAAAAATATCAAACACCTAAATTTTAAGTTAAATTTTTAGCCTAAAAATTAAGAAAATGAGGGAGGTAGAATTTCTCAAAAGTTCTGCTCTGGACTCGCATCAATTTTTTTAAAATTAATTCTTCGTGGTAATTTTAATAAAATCACATCGGCTTTAAATATTCGAAGCTCCCGATAAATTTCTACGATAACAGATTCTAAACCCATTTAAAGAGGAACAACAACGAAACTTGTCAAAATTCTAAAAAAAAAGAACAATCTATCGCTTTACTTTTTCCTATAATTTTCCCCCATACTATCCAAAAAACCAATAACCGATAAACTGATCAACTCGCAAAACAATATACTCCCCTTCCCTACATAAAATTAACTGACACATAATACAAACAAAAAATAAATAATTTATGTATAATCCATGATGCTGAAAAATATTCAAAGCGATAACCCCAATCCGGACCTGGAACTCGATCGCGTTGACGTGAATCTTCAGAACTGCATCACAAACCGGAGTGAACCAGAAACTCGAAATTAGGAAATTCCCTTTCTCATTCCGAAGCAACAATTTTCCCCCTTCATAATTTTAAAAGAAAATTAAAAGCACGATATCAAGCTCAACCGGGGAAAGCAGCGAAAAAAGTTAAAATCCCTTTTTTATTTTTTCCTCAAATAAATCACAAAATAAAATTATTTATTTTTCCGTCTTTAGCCAAAACCGGCTATAAAACTTCCCAATTCCAATCCAACCTAAACCGAATGAAACTTTTCCTCCTAATTTAAAGTCAAAGCAACTCCTTCGCTCATTTAGCGAAAAACCCTCTATATTTCCAATCACGAATTTTACGAAATTGAGGAAAATCTGATGTGAATGAGCAACGACTAAATCCCAAAGCTGTCATCGTCAACGGGGAGGCAGATGAAAAAAAAAAAAAAGTGATGAGTTTAAATCAAGGCTAAAATATAGAGTGTTGTATAATAAAAAAGGACGTAGGCGAAAAAAGGCTGAAACGAAAATAAAAAAAAATCGTTTCTAGTACAATGGTGTACGGGTGATGTCCTAAGAAGTATGGACGATTGCCAAACGAAAGCAGCTGACCGATCGGCGATCGCATCATAATCAAATGTTGAAGAAGAATAATACACAACGGACGTTTTTAATTTTACGAAAAAAAAAAAAAATTCTTTGGATAATAAGGAGATCGACACGTTGCCAGGCGAAAAAAAAACTGGCTTGACGGGAAAAGTGCTGTGCGAGTCCCACTGCTGACTCCCTTAGACTAGGTTTTTTCGAAAAAGGAGGCAATGCGTTTACTGCTGTTACTGCTCACGCCGCACGATATACTCGATGCGGACAATTCTCTCTCTTTGTCCCTCTCTCTCTCCCCCCGCTCTCTTTGCTCCCTTTGAATTTTCCGACCCCTCAAAGCAAAACCAGTTATTCGTATTCCTTTTTTTCTTTCATTTGCTAAAATATAAACTAGTTTAGTTTGCTCTCGGTTTTCCCTTTTGTTTTTTTTTCCCCGTGTGAGATTTTTACTTTTATTTTTAATGCGAAACCTTTTAAGAAGAAAATTAACCCACAAGTTTTTTTTTAGCTTTTTATACTTGGGAAATTTTTTTTTCAAATGAAAATTTGTCACACAGCTGAAGCTTTTGTTTGAAAAGTTAAAGAAAATGGTTCGGGGGTGTCTAGAGAGCCTAAAAGAAGAGAGTGGAAAGAAACCCTAAATTAAAAGAAATTGGTAAACTTTCAGCTATTAAAAAAAATTGAACGCCATAATTAAGTATCAGGCGACTGCCAGAAGAAGAATATTGCCATGATATTAAACTTGCCCATCCAAATTCATGAAATAAATCGGAACTTAATCAGCAATCATCGAGGCTTTCTCCAAGAATTATCTTTAATAGAAAGCGGTGTGTACCATCCATCATGGCTGCCGAACAACTTCTTGGGGCAGATACTTAAGTATGGTCTTATGTTCAGCTTTAACAGATCAGATAATTCAGTGCTATTTTTTTTATCAAAACTAATTGAAAACTAAAGAGAACAGTCACTTGCTTTGTTGATGCTGATTACTTTCACTAATCTTCACGTGCGAATCTATTTAAGAGCAACACCACAACCAATCTTCTGATATTTTATACTAGACATGACAGTAGAAACTAAAATTTAATGATAAAAAGCCAAAAAGACCTTAAAATGGAAGTTTGGAATGGAATGTTCCCAGAATTTATAACTCTATACAGGAAAAAAACCCTAGACGAAATTTATTTGAAATCCGCTATTATAGGTCTAGAAAACCTGTAACGAACAAGAGAGTCCTCAACCAATGCCTAGATCAGATCAGCTCCATAAGGTAAGTAATAATTATGTTAACCAGTTGAGGTTAAATACATTCACTTTATGGACCCCAGCGAATAACAAAGCAACATTAAATATGCAAAGTTGGCGACTCTTTTATTACAGGCTCTTTAATTGAATCTAGTCCTCAACATAAGAAACAATCCTCTGAACTTCATTTTTAACCACTCAATTTATAACTGTTATTTTATTAAGAGATGGCGTGTGATAGCTTTCATTTTCAAATGCAAATAAAACATTGACCGTCCGAAGTAGAAGTACCTAAGCAGGTAGTACCTAACCTAACTTGGTTTACCAATGTATAGCAAAATGTCCACAAATATTTTATTTTCTCTTGCTTTCTAATAAATTTACATTTTCAAAGCTTCAACGATTTAACTCATGCTCCCTGCTTTTGACAGTTAACAAATTCAATAGAAATCTTTCTGCCCATCAATTTTTTTTAAAAATAAAAATTTTTTCTCGGTAAGAAAATTAGTCAGTTATTATGAAAATTTATCATCAGAACAAACATAAACCTATTCTTAAAAAAAATTCTAAGGAATCATTTGAATGATTCAGAACCAAAATGTCATTATTCATTGCAGTTTTCAAATTTTTTATCAGTTTTTAGGCCACAACTGTGCACACATTCACATCGTAACAACTCAAAATTAAAATTTCTTATCCAAAACTCAAAAAAAAAATTGTTTTCAAACTAATCTTTCCCATTACGTACACTGATAAAAATTTCAGAAGCGGCAACAACCCCAACTTCAACTCCATCTTCGATCTCCCAACCTGCTTTCACTCATTAATGAAGGCCTAATTTTTTAATGCACCACACTATGCATGAAAAGCAGTTTTTTGCATGTGCCTTCTGCCTAATGTTGACATTAAGTCGATAATAAAGTACAAAGTACAATCTGTCAATTTTGCACTCCCCAACAACATCATCATGAATGACCAAACATCTAACCCATTAAATTAAAAAAACTAAAATAAATAAAAAACTAAATTCAAACTGAAACTGACTTTAATGACCCTGTCATTGAATAATTAACAACTGAAATTCCCCTCTCGTATAGGTGTATCCAATCAATACAAACAATAGAAATTCTTATATGCTAATTTCTCAATGTAGAATTTACAGACCTACACTTGCACTGCATACACTTAAAATCCCAAATAACTTTAGATTTCATAAAAAAATTTACAAGAGTTGCCAAAAAATTCATAATACACGCAACTCTCTTACACTTCTATTCAAAAAATATTTTAACGATTTGGTAGCTTTAACATTTTAGCACTAACCTTTAAATCATTTCCTGCGAGCATTCAAATCAACATCTCAGTATTTACAGCTTCTACTTGCACGAGCCTATAAAAACCAGCCATTATCTTATCAGAATCGATAGTTATCTAACAATCAGGTCATGGAATTAGATGGGTCAGTATTCAACTGGGGCATAGTCAAATTAACTAATAAGCTGTTAACGAAAATATAGGTTAAACATAATCAGAAAAGAAAGCACAAAATCATTATGAATGATATTCCGAATTCTCGAGTTCATTTACCTTCATATCACACACTTTCCACACTTATTAACACATGTTTACAAATCAGAAATCAAACTTATCAGATTTTTATATCTCCCAACATCAACAACCTTGACACCACCTTTGTGGAAGCATCGAAAAGCAAAAAATCAGTATCATTTAAAGGCTCATCAAATTTTTTTTCATGAATGTTTACACAAAAAAAAAGAAAGCAAAGTGCTTCAAAGAGACCGTTAAAATTTTCAAAGAACGAAATGATATAGTTCCAAAGAATAAAATGAATGGAGAGAAATTTTAAATGAAGTTGGCCTATCATTTAAAATTGAATGGCAACAGGAATCTTTTGCTTAATTTAAACCCATTTCACAATTATTTTGACTATAATAAATGGACAATAAAAATGCTAATTTCTCAATATTTGCAACTTTTCAGCAAAGTAGCTTGACTGACAAAAATTTTTCAACTCCTTTTGTGTTTGGGTAATTTTTAGGCCAAGGTCTTAGCTTCAACTAGCGTGGAAAACTAGCGATTTTTGTCTAAATGCAAACACTGAGAGAAAAAAACAGTTCGAACCGAACCGATCTTAAAAACGGCTTGATAAAACTCATAAGAGCCAAGTCATTCATATTGAAAAAAAAGTACTTGTGAATTAAAGAGTCAGCACTTTCGTTACAAGAGGAGCGAAAAGCTGTATTTAAAAAAAGCGAAACGGAAAAATTAAGAAAATGCAAATATTGTATGTTAACGACCGATTACAAAACCGCATTCTTTCAGTTTAATGTTGTTCAATTCGACCGGACTGAAAATCCCGTTATAAAGAAAAATGAAATATTAACAAGGAAAAACTTACGTTGTTTCAAAAAAATTCAGCAATCAAAAAAAAAAGAAAAAAAATAACCCACTTCACTATATAAACCTCCACCCAGAAAAGCAGACGAACACCAATAGACTGACGAACATTTCAATTTTACAAGTAGATGACGTCAAATACGATTCTCCGTAAAATAACGGCTTATGTGTACGAGATTTTTATTACCTTCGTGCCGTTTTTCTTGTCAAAGTCCTGGCGTCCCATGTCCTTGTGATGTGTTCCGAGAAAATAATACAAACATGTCAACGGCCACTATGAAGATAATAATCCTTCTTACCTCCTTTTCTTCAAATATTTTTGGGTAAACAAACTCTGTTTTATGACGGTGAACCCTTTTTCTAATGGATTTATCCCGATCGTATCGGTTGTAGTTTTATCCCCTGCAATTTAAATAAAATAGAAGAGAAACAATATTTTTGTTTTTGCAGATTTTCTAGAAAAAATATTAAACAATAAAATTTAAGTTCATCTTCCAGTTTATCTTGACCCTCACCCTAATCGATTTCAAATCGAATTTTATCGAGCAAGATATCGAATAAGTGTCAAGGTTTGCATATTCATTTTACAGGTAAACCAGTATATTTTGTTTTTATTGTTTCTTTTCTGATAATTACTAACCTTTTTTTTCATGTTTCCATCGTGCTTGGTTGCAGCATGAGTGCTTTTGCCTTGTGAAAAATTTCCCGTTGTTTTGATGGAAAAATTCGTTGGGCAACAAGACGATTCGCTTGAATGGCGTCGGTACCGCCCATATTATTTTCGTTTGAATTTTCTTTCTTTTAACTGGCTAATTTGGTTTGATCTTTTTAAACACAGGCCTAGTGGTCACCAAACGGAAAAAGCAAATCCAAGATGGAAGACAATGTTATCAACAACGAGTAGCCACTGGGGTTCACCATTTCACTCTGAAAAAAAAAAAAAAAAAATTCATGAACTACACATGCAATGTTAACACTTTTTAAGGGTTTCCATTAGCTAGTTTCTCAGTATAGCAAAGAAAAGCCCCTTTATCTAAAAATTTGGCTCGACTGGCTGGTATTTCGAAAGTGCCGTTCGACTTGTTGCCTTGTAAGACTAATCCGTACAGAAATCACTTTTTTCTGCATGCGTTTTTTTTTGCAATGGTTACCTCAATTTTTAAAATAATATTCATGCTTAAAATACGAAAAACAAAATTTTAAAAATAAATTGATTATGATCAAGAAAGACCGAGCAAAAAACCCGCGCTTACTGAACGTAATCCTTCATCTGGTAACTTCCACAAACAAATCCCTTACGCTTTTCATTTTTGTTTTAAACTGAAAAATCAATATTTACTTTATACATTTAAATGTCTGACTGTCCTTGACCATGGCAAGTAAACTGAGAAACATCAAGATTAAAAAAACCTTTAAAGTTTTAAAAAACTGTCCACATGACCGAAAGTACGTTCATAAATCTCATAACGTGTCGGAAGCCGATAAGAGTTTCTAACGTCACGTCACGAAACGTAAATATGAAAACCAAATATGTATACATTGTATTGTAAATGCTGTACAGATTTAAATTTTTATCCTAATTGTTATTTATTTTCATAATTTTGGGCAATACAAATTCAAAGCGTACTTCATAATGGTTTACAATGGATGAAATAAAATCTAAAGTGTTAAAGTTTGTTAAAAAACAAGTAGGTGTAATTTTTTTAAAATGGAATTTTTTTTCTTATTCATATTTTTTTAAAATTATGATTGAACTTTTAGAATAGTCAGCATGAATTACCTTCACCAGAACCCTCCAATCAAAGAGATGACAATGATGATGACATTAGGTACAATGAATCAGCTGTTAAACAGCGTATAGTTCCTGCGCCTGAGGAGGAGGTTATAGAAGATGCTGTTATTTTACAGCAAATCGATGGAAATTATTTTAGCTTTGACAAGGAATTTGATGTTAGACATTATGAATTAAAGGTAGGGGTTGGTTATTATGAATTGAAGTTGTAAGGGTTTTGATAATGGTATTTTTTTGTTGCAGAAACTTCCAGAGATATTAGATCGTGGAGATCTGAAAAAAAATTTAAAAGTTTTGTACAGGCAGCATGAGGTGGTGTCTAAAAAAATGTTGCAGTTGATTTTAGAAAAAGAATCACATTCTAAAGGAGAATTGACAAGGATCTCACAGTTACAAAATGATATAGGGGAAACTTTAAAGATATGTAGAAATAGTCGACAGTGTTTAAATGCAGCCAAGCAACAATTCACAACTGCTAGTTTGGGTATTTTAGCTAATTATAAAAGGAAACAGAGTATATTTCAATTGTTGAAAAGTTTGAATATGATCAAAACTTTGGTAAGTTGTGGAACAATTTGGCACACAGCTCTAAAAATCTTTAGCTGCGCCACTGAATTGCATTTAAAAACTTCCTTATTTTCCGCAGCAAAAGACAGATGAAAGACTTCAAGAATTATTGTTAGAAGGAAATTATCCTGGTGCTATAAACTTAATATTAGAATGTCAAATTGTAGCGTCTAATTTTAATCATTTCAAATGTGTAGCTCAGCTAAGTTGGAAATTACAAGATACCTTATATTTAACTGAGGAACAGTTGGATATTGCTCTTAGTAAGGTAAGAAGATCAGTACAAGTCGAAATGAAACAAAACAAAAATTAATATGGATTGATTATTTTTAGATATGCAGAAGATTTAATTTAGCTACGTACAGTAAACTTCAAGAAGCTTATGGACTTTTAGATAAAATGCAAACAGTTATGGATCAGTTGCTAATGCATTTTACATCTGAAATCCATAGCGTTGTATTTAATATTGTTCATGGCTATGCAGTTACAGACGCTGGGACAAAAAAACAATTTCAGCAGTTATGCAAAGTATGAATTTTTTTTTAGAATCAATTTGGTGAAAAATTTGAAATGATCTAATGAATTATTTTTTTTAGTATGTGCCGACAACTCATTTTATTCCCTGTTTACAAGCTCTTTGCAAAAGTTTATGGTATATAATTAATTCTTATTATCAAGTAGTGCAATGGCATCAAGCTCACGATAAGGACCAGATAAAAACAGGTAGGAAATTTTATGATAATGCCTGAATAATTTTTGCCCCACAAATTTATTTTTTTTTCTAAAATTTTGCAGGCATTCCATCGAAAGACATTGAAATAAGTTTAAATAAGCAATATGTTAAGCAAAAATTAGAAAACGGGCTCACTCGTTTATGGAATGACGTCCAAAGCCGTATCTCTATTTATCTCCTTGGCCATGACTTTGCCGAGTACAAATTCGAGGATTTATTACAAATTTTAGGTTTAATTCATAGGTTAGTTTTTCTCGAGTGCTTTTATAAAAATTGGAGGACAGCAGAAATAATAATTGAATGTTTCAGATTGATCGAAATAGGAGAAGAATTTTGCGGATCAAAAAGCAACGAACTTGAAAAATCAATCAGGCAGCAAACCGTTAATTATTTTAAAAACTATCATACGAGTAAATTGGAAGAGTTAAGAATATTTTTAGAAAACGAATCGTGGACTCAATGCCCCGTCCGTCCGAGTTTTAATTTTTTATATTTACAAGAATTTAAAACGCTGCGAAACCCAATCGAAAATTACAGAAAACAAAAATTAAGTGGGAAATCGAATGAGAAAACGGATAATGATTACCAGAGTTCGAGTAATTTATCAACGGATGGAAGTAGCTGCATAAATTTTAATTATTTCTCGAAGCATCAAGATGGTAGCGATACTCCGTTTGATTCGAATTTCGATGATAGTTTTGAAGATGATAGTTTTTTAAATAATATGGGGGCAAGTGAAATTTATTATTTGTTTTTAAATTCGGAGGGAATTTTTTTTAATAACTTATTTATTTTTACAGGAAGAAACGACTGAATTTTATTCTGAAAGCTCTGAAGATTCGGAAAGCGAGGAACTTAAAAAAGATTTTGTTGAAGAAAATCCTACGACTGAAATTAAAAAGCATAGGAAACCGGAAAAGAGCAAAAATAAAGAGCACTGCCCAATACTCTCTAATACAACTTTATCAGTGCTGAGGCTTTGTGGAAAATATTTACAAATGTGCCGATTGCTAAAACCGATCGCTTTAGATGTTATTAAATGCATGTGTCAGTTATTCGATTATTATTTGTTTAATATTTGCCATTTTTTTACGAAGGGATTGGTTAGTAATTTTTTTTTTTAAATAGATCATTTTAAGCCGATTTGTAATTTTTTTTAAATTTAATTTTTAGCCCGTACAGAGCGCATCTATGCAAAGCTTTAAACTTCAAACGACCTTGAAACGTATTGAAGAAAATTTAATTATAAACGAATCGTTAGAACTCGATTCTGGGGAGAATCGGGGAAAGGTAAAAATAATTTTTTTAAAAAATAATTTTCAGCTATTTTTGGCTAAAAAAATTTTTCTTTTTAGATTGTAGCTTCAACTATTTCAGAAATGGTTAATCTCACAGACAAAGAAAATTTGTACGGTTTATCCGAACGGATTGTGGCAGTCGAAAGTTTGATATTTTTAGGATCCCAATTTGATTACATGCAACCGTATGTAATGCATTTAGTGCCTGATGAGAAGAAACATTTTCTTCAACATTTTTATTCTCAGGTAATTTAAATTAATCAAAAATTTAAGTCTGAGACTTGGCAAACAAAATATCTCAATTTTTTTAATGTTTTAGACCGTTTCTTGCGTGCCAGATGTACGAAGGCCCGCCTATATGTGCGTATCAGGAAGAGTGATTGATATGCAGCAAATACTCAAAGAAATGTCAAAGGTTAATTTCGAGGTTAAAGAAGTGATGAGTCAACATAGTCCGTACATAGATAGGATAGTTAGGGTAAATTGATATTGATAAATGATTTAAGAAATTGATGACTTTGATATTGATTGCCAATTTTTTTTTTTATAGGATTTGCAAAATTTTTCAGTGAGGCTGGAAAATATGGAAATTTCAATTCCGGTTGACGCTTACAATGTTTTATGGGAAAATGTTGTACATGTTGTAAATAATACTCTAGTCGAAGGGTGAGTATGATAAAAGGGGCCTGCAAGCTCTGTTGAGTCCTGAAAACTCGGAATAGCTAAACCGACACTAGTGCTATCCATCGGCTTAAAATAAAAACTTATTTTCATTTTAGTTTCTCAAACGTTAAAAAATGTTCAAACGGAGGACGTGCCCTTATGCAGTTAGACTACACTCAATTCATTTGTAAATTAGAAAAATTAACTACTTTACGTCCGATTCCAAATCGCGAATTTGTAGATCTGTACGTCAAAGCTTATTATCTACAGGAAAATAATTTAGAAGATTGGATTCAACAACACAGGGTATGCCATTGCCTGCTTTTTTGTGGAAAATTTGAAAAATTAAAAATTTCTAATAATCGTTTTAACTTTTTTTTCCAGGAATATTCAACCAAACAGTTAGAAGCTTTAATTCATTGCGCTTGTCAAAATAGTAAAAAAACGAAGCAAAAATTATTACAATTATTAGAAATCGGAAAATAAAAATTTTATAAAAAAAAAAATTAGGCATCAATCAATATAATCGTATATATTACTATGAAAAACAAACAGTAACAAATAGCATTTTAAATTATTAAAGTTAAAAAAAGAAAATTGGAAGTACCATTCGCATATTTTTTTTTCAAAAGAAAAAATCTCCCATCGTTTCCTATAATTCTATTATGAGATGATTTTAGGGAGTTTTATACAGGGAATGGACACTCCGGTAAATCGTCTGCTGCAAATGGGGGAACAATTTTTAACTAATTCTTGAATGACGCCATGATTCATTTAGCATTGCTTTAAAAGCTTTTTTAAAAATTTCTGAGCATAATAACATGAAAGAATAAAATTTCCCAAAAAGATTCTAAAAATATTCTAAACCAAAGCTTTCACATGAACCAGACGATTTATTAAAGTTTAGACTCACTATTTAGACTCCCTAAATTACCCTAAATCATAAATTTTACACCTATAAATAAAAAGATCACAAAATGACATTTAGTTCGGTAAAATCTTTTTTTTTTTTTTTTTAAAGTATTGGCAGAAAAAGCATTCGAAAAAAAAAATTGAAAAGCTCCCTAAAATGGCACAAGAGATTAAAAAGATTTCCGAAAAAAATTGTACACGCTAAAAAAAACCCGTTTCTCATGCGCTTACGTCAACTACATAAATTTCTTTTTTAAAAAAATGTACAAAAGCGACGGATATACAAAAAATAAATTATAAGTCGGTCGTTTGAGGTGGCAATGTTAAAGTTTGAATCCTTTTAGCATTGCAGGATTTACAAAGTACGTGATCGTCAAGCGGGTAACAACCACGACCTTGAGCTTCGCTTGATAAAAGTAATCCGCAATCCTGAAAAGATAAAACAACAAAAATGTAAATATTTTTTCTTTTTTTTTGTGTGTTTGGGATTAAGGAGGATAATAAATTACCTCGCATTTGTAACACTGAACGTGAAAACTTCGATCGAGAGCAACGACACGAACTGTTTCTTGTTCTCCTGATTCAGGCATGATTGGTAATTTGCAAACGCAGCATCTCGGCGCGAATTTCCTAAAATAGGCAAATTATCAGAGACAGTTCTTTTGAGGTTACTAATTAAAAATGAACTTAGAATGTACTTATGGAAATCAGTTATGCAATGGATTTGATTAATAGCATCAACTGTAAATGGAATGCCGTCTAAGCTCCTGCCGCAAACGACGCAAGTAAAACACTGGGGATGGTAAGGTTTTCCTGTTGCTCGCAGAATTCGGTCCAGAATAGGTTTGGTGCATACTGAGCATTTTTCTAACGTATTCTAAAATCAAAGAAATAAAAATTAATTTTCATTCGAGCACAGATTCATTTTTAAAAAAAGTTTTTAAGTCAAACACAAACCAAATAATCTTGTTCGCAATATGGCTTTCCCTCCAAAGCAAAAAATGGCTTGCCCTGCAACTGAGTTTTGCACTGATGACAAGTAAAACAAGCTATATGGTAAACTTTATCCATTGCAGTACATCCACTGCCTTCATTGACTACATATTCTTTACATTTCTCGCATACTCCAAGGATATCCTCATCTGGAGATCCATCCATGCTTTGCACCAATAAATCGGTCAAAGCATTCACTTGTTTTTCTTTGCTCGCTTGACTTCCAGATACGTATGGTGCATAAAGGGAATAATTCGAAGCTTGAGAAGGAGATCTTGGGCATATTGGTTCATAGATTGACTCGTATGTTGAGCTCTAGAAGAAAATCAATTTTCTGTAAGTTTGTGGAAAAACAAAAAAAAATGAAAAGCAATTAAATGATTCACACCTGTGAGCTAGGCCCGTAAACACCATAATCAGAGCTATAATTGGAATGATTAGGCACGTTATTTTGATACGTGGCTCGTCTTAATTCACTGTAACTTGATGACACAGGAGAAGGTGGAGGAGGGAAATCATTTCCTCCAGGTAAATTAGAATATTCTACTGGTTCTGGAGGAGGCGGCGGTAGTTCATCAATAGTGCCATCTAGAATCAAAAATTCAACTGAGTAAAAAACTTTCTGACAAAGAAATATAAAAAAAAAATTTTTAACGAACCTGTATTACTGTATGTCGGAATATTGCTGTAAGTCGAGTTATTTTGAAGGGGAATATTGCTATAAATTACAGGTTGTTTATTTGGAGGTGGTAAATTTGAGTATGTAACATTGGATGAAAGATTATATCTTGAGTTGACACCTAAAAAAAATTAAGAACAAAATTTGGAATAACGCTGCAGAGCTGCTGGTATTGAAATAACCTAAATCTGAGTTAGGTTTTAAAATGTTCGCCTCTTCAATGCAAATAAAATTTCATTCGCATTGCAATTCTAACAGATGAAACAAACTTATTGTAAAACGAAAAATATAAACTTACCAGGATCCTGAGGAGGTAAATTACAATAAACCTGACCATTTTTATCACTATTCGATGTTAATAAAGGTGAGCTGTAGGAAGGAACGCTTGGTCCATCAACCACGTATGACTTCGGAACTACAGGAGCCTTTTTGGGTTTCGGTGGTACTGCTGGTCCAATTTTTTTAATATTAGAATTTGCATTTGAGCTGATTTTCAATTTTGCTAACTCCTCCAGTTGTTCATCTAGTTCCTTAAGTGAGTTACTTGCCATTTTTCCTGAAACGTAAAACTTTTTCATTGAATCGGTTCGCCCTACACAAAGATGAAAAGAAAAATTCCACAATGATTCACAAACCACTAAACAAACATGTAAAATGATAAGAATGCAAGAAACTGTCATTTATTCTTTAAATCAAAGAAAGGTACATTTACTTTAAAATTTACCGACACTTGTGCCTTTCCCACTTTGACTTGAAAAATAATGTTTAAAAATGTGTAATAAAGAATATGAACAGTATTTGACTATTATAGTATATTATACATGCTTACTTACCTTAGTTATATACACTCTTTCAGTGACTAATTAACTCACGAACGAAAATAACGAGATATTTTACATTTTAAAAATTTTCCTTGCTGTCACACCTACGTCACAAAAGTCTCATGACTCGTTTTGTTTATCTAAAATAATCGCGATCAAAGAAACCTGTGGATTTTTAAAAGTCGAAAAACCGGAAATAGATGAAGTAAATCGATGGCGTTTTCTGACGTGTCTAATTAAAACATAAAATTTAAAAACAAATTATCTTACGTGGTCAATTGTAAATAAAAAATGGATTATTTTAAAAGCTGGCAATGGCATATGGTAAGTTATTTTTTTAAATATTTAAGAGAAAATGAAAAGCAATCGTTGAAATCTGTTGACAAGATTAGGTTATCTTTCATGTAAACAATATTTGATATTTTAAATGTAACTTGTCAAATGGGTTTTCTTTTAAGGACTTCGACGGGCAAGGCAGAGCCGAAAAATATTCTAGATGGATAATTACTTTATTCGGAGTCGTCGGTTTGGTATGGGGATATATAATTCAACAATTTTCTCAGACAGTATATATTCTTGGAGCTGGATTTTTATTAGCTGCATTTGTAAGTTAAAATTATTGGTTTTTTATTATTTTAATTGTGCGATAGGGAGTTTGCATTTTAATGGGTCTTTTAATTTTTTAATGTAATTTTTGTTTTAGGTCACAGTAATTCCTTGGCCAATGTATCGTCGTAAACCGTTACAATGGCAAAAACCTAGACTGGACGCAGACTCACATACAGAATCATCAGGGAAATCAAGAAAAAAAAAATAATTTTAGTATTATATTATTATGTAATTTTAAATTTATTTTCTTTCTTTAGTAAATCCTATCTTTTCTGCCTTTGTGTGATTTCTGAATAAAAAAGAAGCAATCAAGAGGAAAAATGAATTGCTCCTACAATTTAACAATTTTATTAGGTAATTTAAAACTCTAGATATCAGCCTTATGCAAAAATTACGTGAAAACGTCTGCAATTGCACAGTAGTAAATACCCATAAAAACTATGGAGCTTTTTTAAAATAAGCGTTAGAAAATAAACAAGCCTTGGAAAATGGAACTATTGATAGCCTTAAAATGTGGAAGCAGTATCAAAACATCAAATTATTGCTATTTTAATTTTTCAGCTAAAAAGCTGATCGAAAATCGTGATAAAGGCTGAGATGCAAAAGCTTCTTTAGGATTTAACATTTGCACACTTTTGTACAAAGCAGAAGATAATGAGAGACTGATGGTTAACCTGTACTGGCTGTCAGTATTTTTTAAAATGTGCCAAGTTTTGTTCTTGTCATTTATTTTGCTTTATCCGTTTATGCCTTTTTTTGTATAGTGAACAGAATCGAATTTGCCAATTGAAGAAGATATTTTAATATTACTACATGAAATATTTGATTGGATCTGAGAATCTTTTAGCATTATTTCATGGTTTTGTGAAGGACTTAATTAAGTCTTTAAAAGAATAAATCAGTTACACTACTGTAGATTTAAGCTGCCATTTTAAGCAGTTCAAGCAATTGAAACGGTAAAGCAGCCAAAAATATATATCAATAAAATGATCTTTTCTCTGACTAACTTTTAACCTTATGCAATCTCATGATTTCATAATGAATAAGGGATTCTTTTTTCGTTTAATTAATTTAAATGACACTTGAAAAGCCCATATAATTCTAATGTGAGTCTGAACCGAACCGAAAATAGACCAGAAAGGCATAAACACTCTTTAATAAAAGGCAGAGGCACCGAGGCACCACATACAATGATAAAAAAAACAATGATCTTGTCGATTGCCTGTTGTACCTAAATCCTAACCCAACCACTTATTATTTTAACTGAAACTCACCGAATATCCTCCATCACCTCGGCGAAAAATAGCCATTTATCTTCCATTTACTGCCCACAACCTTTCAACACTAAATGATTAATAAATTATCACGAATTAAGCAATATTTAACAGATTTAAAAAAAATAAACATTCCTTGCAATCAACCGAATAATGGCGGTTAACTCACTGTGTTCAGCGCTGTCTATTGCTCTTACCACTAACTAAAAGCACACTGTGAGGTGCTGCCATCTACGAAAAACAAAAACTAACATCGGTAAAAGACCGTTACGATTCAAACTTTCAAATAAGTAGATGTCGGGATATTTTCCAGTCTAGATTTTCTACTAATCAATACTATAGGACCAGCGTGCAACAGTTGGCTTTTTCGTATAAACGTTCTTTCTGTCTGGGAAGAAGAAATTTCTCCAGAATTAAATTCAGGCTCCTGTTGATTCAGCTTCCATGAATTCCAATTGAAATTATTCTTTTACTGCCTTCTTTTTTTTTGTCTGCTTCGTTTTAATCTTTTTTCCCCCGTTTTCTTCGTTTTTTCTTTTTCTGTTTTTTTTTTTTCGTTGGGAAAATCAATGACTCCTACTTTCAAGTGAACGGGATAAAAAACCATAAAAATGCGGCGAGTTTCGAAGGAGAAAAAAAAGTAGATTCGGTTCGTTGATTAGGAAAAGAAACGACTTAGCTTTAATTGCGGATTTTTCTCCGAAAAACGTTATTTAAAAAATGACGATCGTAAAAATATTTTCCACGTGAATAAAATGACTTACCTACTGCCACATTATGGAGAAAAATAACGGCTCAAAGAGTTTGAGCGAGAGAGAGAGGGGGGATAAAGAGAGAGAAAAAAAAGACGAAACATGCATTTCCTCGAAGAAAACGGTTACATCTTGAATTTCCTAGGGAATTTTAACACCTGGCACTCAACAAGCGACAAAATGCTTCGGATCTTAAAATCTTGAATTAAATTGAAGAGTTTGCGGGAAAACGGAAGCAAGCGCCGTTTTCGAACTCAATAACAAAGCCCCGAAATTTTTAACATCAAGAAAAAATCTCTACGAACTTCCACCATCTTTCTTTTATATTTTTTTAAAATTCAAGGCTGCCAACTGATTTCCCATTTCCGGCAAAACTCAACGATTTCGCTTCGTTTGAAAAATTAATCAAGTTAATGGAGTTAGTGTTTAAAAAGTATTTAAATTATTAATAATCGGATTATGGTTATTGTATGCTGTGGTATTGGTCTTATGAAAAGAGGAAGGTAAGGAAAAAAAAATAAAAATATTCTTTAAGCATTTTTTTTACCTCGTCTCCTAATCAAATTAATCGATTCGAAAGTAAGGAATTTCATATTTTAAAACGTCTTTATTCCCTTTTTATTTTAATGTATATTTTCTGTTGCAATCTGTTTTATAAAATTCCTTTACTTCTGAATGAACGACTTTAAGACTTTACGGGGTACGTTTAGAAATTTCACAAGGAATTCAGAGGAAAGAAATTGATTATAATTTATAATCCTTTAACGTTTATTTAATTCAATTTAAATGTTTATTTAACAATCAGGTACGTATTCAGTAGAGTAAAATTAATGCATGCTCCAAAAGATTTGTTTGTTTACAGTTAAAAAAAAATAGTAGAACACAATTTTTTCTTAATTTATGTACATGCTAGAATTTAAATATAAAATTAAGTTTTCTCTTGTCACTGGTTCGCCATATTGAAAATTATTCCTCCCGGCCTCGAATTTTATATAAAAACTTCATGTGAGTGTTGTTATAACAAGCAGAAGACTCTTCTCCGTCAAGACCCTTTTAGAGTACACAGACGCCATACTGGACGCCGTTTGCTTCTTCAATATGAGGGATTTATAACCTCACCTGGTTATGTTGTAAACAAAAGAACAAAGCCTCGTTGAGTTTTTCATTTGTTTTAATTTAAAATGGCCGATGGAGAGCGCTGGGATCAAAATAATGACAGAAAGGAGTCGGTTTTGTTATTCCTTTCAAAGAAATCTAAGTGAAAGCAGCTTTTAGTGAATGGACAAGTTGTAACTTGAATCTCCAATGTTTTTACACGAACTGAATAGACACTAGAGCCATTTATGAAGCATCTCTAAACTACAACGCTATCGTCATCTATCGTATTTTTCCGAAACTTTAGCTTATGGCTGCATTACCAGTGGCGTAATTTCGAATTTTTTAAGGGGGGGGGGAGTATATCTCTACAGTAAAATATAAAATATTTAAAGGAACAAAAAAATGATTATTTTTTCTCAGAGAGAAGATATGAAAAAAATTATAAATGTTTCCAGGCAGAAATAAAATAAAAATTAAGACAAGAACCATGAAACTAACTCAAAGCGTTTTCCCATGAAAAATTAAATTATAAAATTCATTTTAAAGCACAGCAGCAGAAATGCCACAAACACACCTGAAACTTTGCTCACCTCGATTTAAATTCAAGCTCAGGTAAAGCAAGGATCAGGCCATCAGTGACATTGAAAATCTTTCACGAATAAAAATCGGTTTTCCATTTCCTGAGCGCTGATGCATTTTCCTCAATCCTTTTCCTCTCCATTTCTTCGTTGTTTATCGATACCAATCAACACACCTGAAACTTTGCTCACCTTCTTGTATTTAAAAAAACAGGTCGAGCAACGGTTCAGGCGGTAAATCGATTCGGACGGGGGAAAAAAAAAATAGAACGGGTCGCCCTTTCCCGAAACTTTCACATCTGCAAGAAACATATAAAAAAAAAAGACAAGAAAAATTTTTTTAATAGTCAGCCATTTTTTTTGACGTGACGTTAGACGCTATCGCCAACCTCACGTGTTCCCGTAGTAAAAAAAAAAAAAAAAAAAAAAAAAAAAAAAACCCGCGGAGTATGATAAGTTAAGACTGTCATCAAGGAAAAGGGATGAAAATTAATTAAAGGCCCAAGGGGAAACGAGGAGGTGAAAAAAGGGTGAGGTTTAAAAAAATCGACGGTGCTTCGCTTATCATTTTATGGAGACGCTTGACAAAGTATCATTCATCAACTCGAATTTTTATTGTTAATCTTGCCCCCCAGTGACTGATATAAAAAAAAAAATCAAACTTCATCTGGAATCAGTGAAGAAAGTCGAATGAGAGCAGCAAAAAAAGGCGATATATATGAGAAATCCTTTCCCATTCATGAATTTTTAATCCAAGAGAAGAGACAAAAAAAAAAGTAGGCTCTCTTTTTAGATGTCGCCTTTCCCCTTACTTTTCTTCCTTTATTCAAAGCACGTAAGTAACTCAATTTATATTGAATCATTTCTCGCAGTTTGATAAAATATCGTTTTCATCATAAAAAAATAAAATCAGGCCCGATTGAGTTAAAAAAAAAGGAAAATTTCTCATCCTCTCTCTCGTATTTAGTTCGGAATCACCCGCATGGAAATGATTGTGTTGGGCCAGCAACGTCAGCTGGAAACAAGGCAGGTGAATATTAAAACTTACGCTACAACGATAAACCACCCTCCCCGCTAACCAATTTCCCCCTCCCCCCTCGTCTTAATCTTTAAAAACTATTGTAATTGGATATGGATTTTGAGTAAACATAAATGTTCACTAGATTAAATTTCGATTACTCGAAAATCAATTAATCGATTTTAATAATTAATCCAGGTGGGCTAAATAGATTTACCGGTTTCGGGGGTTTTTAAAGCCTCGCAATGGAAATTCTCCGTAACGAAATGAGCTTTTTGTGCTGTGAAAACCCCCGCGCCCTGATGCTATATTCCCCCGATCGGAATTTTATTTTTATGAATTTGTTTTAATTCCGAGAAAAGCTAAAATCGTTGATTGATTACACGAGTTAATCCGATGTCAAATTAAATCGTATTATTGTTAAGACTTTAACCTACTGGGTCGAATTTTGTAAAAAGCTTTTTATTTTCGAAAGCGATTCTGTTAATAAGATGATTATTTTTTTATTGATCTTTTTTTGGGAGCGAGGAATTCGAAACTGGGTAGGAGGAGACCTGCACCGCAGCGGTGTAGCAGCAACCCCCTCGAGGAGGCTTGGACCCTAAGGTGACCTCCTGAGTTTTGAATTCAGAAAATTCAAATGTAAGATTACATTATTTTTAGAAGCATATTAGGAACCTCAAAAAGGTTTGGAGGGGGACCAAAAAATATAAGACTCGAGTTTCCAGATTCTGCCTCAACCCGCATTCCTTTTGTGCCTAGAGTCAGTGGTGTAGCAATATTAGGAGAGTTTCCCTCCCGAACCCCGACCGCAAGAAAAGTGGAGGTAGTTTTCTGCAAGTTTGCAGTAAGGGAACTAGTTGACGTGCAAACTTACACTTACTTGCTGCAAACTTGCAGAAAACTACCGACTGTTCATGCGCTCATGGCAGAATTTTTACTCGAGGTCCATTCCCTTCCTCAATTTTTTACAGCATTTCATATAGTGCAAAATTACTTTCCTGCTAAAAGACCGGGGGCCCCTTCCACCTCGGGGCGCCACGTGGACGTTGGGGTGGTTGCTACGCTGCCGCCTTGAGTCGACTGGTCAATTCCTCCTCAATTTTTTTACAGCATTATACCTAGTGCAACATTGCTTTCCTGCTGAAAGACCAGGGGCCCCTTTCACCCCGAGGCCCCCGTGCGGTCGTTCACCTATGGAAAGATTGATTTAGTGTATGGAAATAGTAAGAGCCGTTATAAAGAGTTAGAACTTAATCTGCAAATAAATCGAAATGTTTTTTTAAATTTTTACACGGTTGATTGGTGCACGGTGCAACTCGCTTATACAGCTGAAAATGAGTCACACGGGAAAAATATTTGTGGAACGATTTGAGTTTGAGGCAAATCAACGCCTTGAGGCGGTGATTTATCCTCCGGCAAATTTTCGTTCAATTAACACGGTTTCGGTGAATTATACCTATCGGGGATGCACCTAAATTGGATCAGGCGGACACTTTTATCAAAATATCCTGAAAAATCTTTGGCTCGAGGGCTTAATCGTACGGACGTTCATTAGTGTTTAAAGTTTAAAATCGATTTGTGAATGAATTCGTTTTATTTCCCATGAATAGATGAAACAAAGTCTTAGGGGGCTGTTAAGGTACCCAGATTCCCTTTCCAAAGCTTCTCTTAGAATATATCAGACTAGACGTTCTGCTTTTCTCGAGAAATAAAAATTTTGAGAAATCGAGAATTTAAGTTTTTTAAAAAAATCTAAAATTTTGAGATTTGGGAAGTTTTGAATTTTTTATGAATTTTACATTTATATGTTTAGGTAGGGAGCCTAGTAGGGAAAGAACACTTCGATGAGTCATCTGCTACACCGCCACGATCTCGGAGGGGCCGTCGCCATATTGCCCCATAAGCTTTCTACTAGGCCATCAAAGCGACTTCCAGTTCGAGATCATGGCGGACGCCGATTAGAGAACATGGCTGCCGCACGTACAGCAGACGACCCGTCGAAGTGTCCCTGTTAAGTAAGCTGAACTAAAAAATTCTACAACTTTTTGAGAATTATATGAAAAAAAGCTATTAAGCTCTCGCCTAGAGAATTTAGACCTCATTTTGAAATTTGAATTTCTCAAGAATCTCTTTTCTCGAGAAATTCCTTGAGAGAAGAAATCTCAAAAAATAAAATGAGCCCTATTATTATTAGATCTATGTTTTTCTTACTTACTGCTTACCTGATTTAATACTAGTCTTTATTAATACTAGACCCACTTATTACTAACCAAACTTACTACCAGCCTTCAACAAATATAAATAGGTAGATAATCCTCCACTGAATGCGAGCTTCTGAGCTTCAGAGCGTCCCATCGCAACAAGAAGTAAGTTTGTAAGTGACTGTATCTGGCTTCAACCCTGCAAGAAAAAATTAAAAAATTTTATTTAAGCTCTTCAGTTTTTTTTTAACTTTCAGGGTAGTTACTATGCTATTATTCTCCAACCTAGATAAGTTGTGCAGACCTATCTGAGCCGTGTGCTCTAAATAGGTCCATACGATCCTCGTAGGACCCTCAGCACGGTTGTCAAAAACGAATTATTATTTTTCTAAAATGCCGACAAAAATGGACTTCACTACTCGATTAGGGACTAAATAAAGGTCCAAAAATGATGGACACCAAAATCGTACCTGATCGGCTTGGCGAAATATGGCCAAATTTAATTTTACCATATAAGACGACTATAGCCAATTCTTATTTAACATTTCGCGATTTAGTTCCTCACCTGATTTTTCTTTTACTTTCGGTCAAGAAACTTCGTTCGTGGATTTTTACATTTTCCTGATCACGTTTAAAGGCGTTTCAAAACCATTTTTTGCTAAAATTTGGCCATTTTACTAAACGAACTTGAAAAATCTTTCAGAGATATTTCGAATTGCTTTTATTAGGTCTACATCCTTAAAAATGTATCTAAGAAACTTTTTCCGACCTTAATAGGTGCAATTTAGAACAATAAAATAATAATATAAGGAAATTTCAGTGGAAAAAATTTGAATTGTAGGAGCAAAACTTAATTTTGCTCTTTTGCTTTTATTTTGCCAAAACTTAATCCATCATTTTTGGGTTCTACGACCTTTAAAACGTGTACGGGTCATTACTTCAAAAAATTACTGTGGCAGAAAACCAAGAATTAGGAAAATTTTAAAGTTTTGGGAATAAAATCTCGATTTATTTTGGCCAAACCTGTTTTGCCGTTTTGCAGATAAGTTGATGAAAATTATATCGCCATTTTCGGATTCTACGGTGTCGAAAATATAGGATTAGATAATTTTGGCACTACTATTAAACCTCTGAAAGATTTTTCAAGTTCGTTTAGTAAAATGGCCAAATTTTAGCAAAAAATGGTTTTGAAACGCCTTTAAACGTGATCAGGAAAATGTAAAAATCCACGAACGAAGTTTCTTGACCAAAAGTAAAAGAAAAATCAGGTGAGGAACTAAATCGCGAAATGTTAAATAAGAATTGGCTATAGTCGTCTTATATGGTAAAATTAAATTTGGCCATATTTCGCCAAGCCGATCAGGTACGATTTTGGTGTCCATCATTTTTGGACCTTTATTTAGTCCCTAATCGAGTAGTGAAGTCCATTTTTGTCGGCATTTTAGAAAAATAATAATTCGTTTTTGACAACCGTGTCAGGTCTACTTAGATCTAGATCCAAGGTTCTAAAGCCCACATGGCACCTGCAGAACTTGCACGGCCTCAGAAAGTCAGCAGAAAATTTTCGGGCAACCTCAAGCCGAACTTCAAAAAATTCTGCCTGTTTGACTTTGGACCGTATTTTCCCCAAATCTTTAGACCTACACTGCTCTTCCAGCAAGGACGACGGCAATACGACAAGGCGCACATATTGGCCATCCCTTGATTTACGTTCACATCTCAGATTTCCATAAAAAAACTTTCCGTCCGCATTGTTATCCGGGAAATAAAGCCTGCGTGAATAACATTAGAAAGCGTTTTCAATGATGAGTTGCGCGTTTTTCCAAGTTGCGGTTTCCCCATTACCCGCAGCTAAAATAAATAAAATGAAAAAAAAAAAAAAACGGAGGGGGAAGAGACAAAAAAGCAACAAGCCGAAAAATGAAATAAATTAGGTGAAGTGAAAATGTCGCAAAGCGTTTAGGTTGAGAAGAGAAAAGAAGGAGAGGAAGAGATAGAAAAAAAAAAAAAAAAAAAGGTTTCACGACGAGGGCATTGACTTTATTTTAAAGACACGATTTCGTGGTTACAGAATCTTTGTTCCACGGTCACGATCTAGAAAAGATACACTTCAATTATTTTACGAACACATTTCTCATCGCGCTGCACAACAAGTGGCAGTTTTTTTCTCTCGGGTTCTTTTTTTTTCCATCAGCAGTTTGAAACGACGTCTAATCGGAACATGGTTTGCTTCAAAGGGAAAAATTCTTGGAGGGCAATTCAAGTCCCAAATTAAAGACGATGAAGGAAGGAGAAAAAGAAACGGGGGGGAAAAAAAAAGAAAAGATGAATGACGTTCGTTGAACGAAATGGAATAATAAAAAAGTTTGCAGCCTCCGTTTCCTTTTTTTTTTCTCTCCTTTTCTTTCTCACTCTTCTTTTTTTTTTTTTTATATTCCCAGGCATTTCGGTCAATCCATCTATTTTCTCTCTCTTTCTTTCTCCCTCCCTCCCCTTTCCCAGCCGATCGTCGAGTAACAAGTCTGTTGAGACATTATATAGTTAGACATTCATTCCAATTACAGATGACGCGTGGACGTAATAACCATTTGAATGTTATCTGCAGATATGGGAACCCGGGGAAAAGGAAAGACCGAAAGGGGGGGGGGGGGGGTGAGGGGGGCAAAGTGGGGGGAAACTGCCGGGAATCGGAATAAGCGATTGCTGTCTTGAAATTTTCTGCTTCGCTGCTGATTTTATGCATGGGAAATAATCCGGATACAAATATCGACGCCGTCGGTTTCGATATATCGAACCGCCCCGCTCTCGCGAATTCTCGTTTTTCTATAATAAAAAATTAATTAAAGTCGATTAATTAACTAAACATTCTGCGGTCGAGTGGATTTATCATGTCATGAAAATATTAATCGGGGAGGATTAGCCCGAGAAGAGAATAGGAAGATTAACCCCCCTCCCCTCTTTTCGCCCCCCTGTGAAAATTTATGAATGGAGGATGGAGAATTAATCGAGTAATAGTTGTCTGCGAGAGAGGGGGGTTGACGAAATTTCCTTAATATATGTCGGGGTGGGGATTAGTTGAAAACAATCGAAGATGTTTTACGACGATTGATGAGGATCCATTATAATAATCCGGGGAGATGACCTGACCTCCCCCACCCCAGTCCGTTAATAAATTTTTAATGAGACATTATAAAGTCATATTTAATTTGGTGTTTTGGTTCTCTCGTTTGTTGTTGAAAAATGGTGTCGGGCGTCGGGAAAAGGGATTTTAGTTCCGATTCATGATTTCAGAGCTCGTCTCCACTCTAAAATGTAAATTTTGAATTCCGGTTTAGAGGCTCTCGTTTTTCCCTTCTCCCTTTCCCCCCCATTCAAAAAACGGTTTAGATTCATTTTAATTGAGGATTTCGTAAGCCGAAGGAGTATAAAAGCGAGCGACGGATTCGGTGTTTTGAGAAAATTGAGGTTAAAGTTCGTCACGTATGAAGACGTCACGTCATTCATTTTTTCTCTTTTTTTTTTTTTTTTTCATTCCTTCTCGGGATTCAAAATAGAAATTTTTCGGGTCTTTTTGCCTTTTATTTAGTTATTCTATATCTTTCTTCACGTAACTGATGTAATCTAGTACGTTTTATGTGACTGCAAGGCTTGATTGAATTTTTTGAATGAGAAATGGTTTTTTCTGCTTCTTTATTCTTTGGAAAAAAAAAAAAAATGAGAAAAAAAGGGAAGCTGGCTTCTTTCTTAATCGTGAAATTTTCTCATTTTAAAAAAGGAATATTTTGCTAAAGTGAAATATAATTGAATATTCCTTGCTAATCCCCCGAGGAGTTCTCTGCCCAAATTTAATTTAATTTTTTAAGTAATCTGTTTCAGGTACGTAGTCGGAAGTCGGTTTGATTTGGAGCAAGGAAATTGGGAATGATTTCTAGGAGGATGATTCTCCGCTATTAAAACGCAAGAAATTTAGGAGTCAGCAGTAGCCTGATCCTAGGGGCGTTGTTTCAGTGAACTCTTGAGGGGAGCAGACACTGCGACGTAGAGAGGGGCAAAAATATTTCCCGATTTTAGATTGAGAGCTAAAATCTTGGGTGGCTGGCTAGGGCAGTTGTCCCCTTAAACGACTACCCTGTGGCTTCCAGTTTAGTCACACAGTTTTTTCTAGATCAATGTCAAATCTAACTTCATTCTATGAATTATTGTGGGTCTTCAACCGACCAGGGGTTCATTTCGCCATTTAACAGCCTCAGCACAAATCAGTTCAAACTTTTCATCGGCCTAAATAATACAAAAATGTCCTTTGGGATTGTATCTACAAGAGTATGGGAACGATCTTGACGAACTCATGAATTTAACATATGGGGAAAATTCAAACTCAAGCACTAATGCGGGAAAATGGAGTTTTATTTGCAGTTGTATGCCTGAGGAGCTTGTATCGTTTTTGTACAAGCCATTTGTTAACAAATGGCATCAGCTTTGGCACTGGTTTACTCAACAATTTTTGAATGGAGCTAAACAAATGAATAAATCGGATCTTTTCAAGAGGGGTATGAAACTTTTTCAAGACTTCTAGACGGTACTAAAGAATTTTCAGAAGCTGTTCCAGAACACTCTCACTAGCACTACTTCTTCAAGAGAAAATCTCTTTGCAACACTGCTGCCATCATGTTTTGGTCTTAACAATATAAGTGATTTTTGTGCGAACAAAAATTTTTTTTCTTAAAAAAGCAACAATCCTTTTTAGCCTAATATTTTTTTCTGCCTGATTTTCGAGATAGACAACTGTTCCATCTTTCTTTTCTGAAACCCAGAGATCCTGAACTTCCTCTTCCGTTTTTCCTCAGAGTAAAAAAAGACATCGTGTGCTCGTTAGCATTGATGTAGTCAATCGTCATCAATATGGTGGCCCAATCGTTTCTCACCATTTTTTCATAAAGATTACGTAGCCTGGACGTCCAATGACGTAGCAGGACTTTAATTTCACACAAATGGCGTGGTGTCAAGTGACCCCAAACTGAGCGCACTATGGTTTTGGTTTTTCCTCACTAGGTAAATATTAGCAGAAAACAGCAAAAACTTGAACCTGGGAACCGCTATGGGCAATCTCTGTTCGGATCTCTATTGAAATCCATCCCCCAATTAATGTCCAAAATTTTGTTCAAAGCTGCCGTCCACCCTTCAGACTGGCCACGTACAGTATGCCTAAAAAGTCTGTCTAGTGTATCTGCTGTGCTCACCGCCTCTGTCTCCTCAAATAAACCACTTCACAAGACCCTATTTCTCCTAAACCATGGACAACCCTGTCGAAAGCCAAAGCTTAATCCCTTTTAACACTCAGATCAATACCATAAAAAGTAAACGTAATAAAATGCATAAAAATGTAAATGAAACGAAGCCCATAAGTTAAATATTAAGCTTTTAAAAATAGTTTACGAAAATAAACAAATGATGTATATGTACCCGCGGTAAATATAAAAAGATGACGCAATCCAATGGTTTAGCGTGCGGTGTGGATTCATTTAAAAACAACAGCAGTGGCGAAGCCATGAAAGGGTTTTCCTCCGCGCGGCTTCGTTTTTATTTTTGTCTCAAAATGCAACAAGTCGATTAGTCGCGTCGAATGATCCCTGTGGCGCATCCTACATTTCTGATCGATTTTCCCCCTTTTTCGGTTTTTTTTGCTGAAAAGCCCCAGACACGTTTCGATTAGCCCCCCTCGATTGTTCGAGAAAAAAAACCGAATCCGTTATTTTCTTCGAATGCAACAAATCAATTAGTCAAACAATGTGAAATTGAAAGAATATTCTTTTTTAGATCTTTAATGTTTTTTCTTTTCATTGTTCGGTTTTGAATAAGATTCGGCGTTGCCATTCGGGCTAGAAAAATGACCGATGTGATTTGATTTGAAAAAGATTTAGCAAAAAATACGAAAAGTGCGGTAAATGGCATCAGGATTTAAGTTCGTAAGAGAATGCAGAATTAATGTTCAAAACCTAACCGGGTCGGTCCATACCAAGTGGGCCAAGATTTGACCTTCAGGTGGAGAATTTTGTTCAAAATTTTTTTATGGGAACACCTCAAAGGGACAAACACCCATGCCCAATATTAGGCCCCAAAAAAATTTCTTACGGGAGTTATGGCCTAAATTAGTTTTTGGAGTTTTCGAAAAATGGTTTTTTTAAATAATTTATTCTGAAGTAACGGGTTGAGATAGAGATGCGTACGAGGTCTTGTTTTGTTTGTATTTAGACATGCTTTCGACCAGAAAACCTCATTTGGCCATAACAATTTTGCCGCAAAATTTCGATTTGGCCAAAAATTAAATTTCGTTTTTTCTCTCAATACGTATTTTTTGATATGTCTGAAAAAATTCCTCAAAACACCTCTAGGGACCCTCTAAAAGTACCACTAAAAACTGGAGTGGTTGAATTTTTTTTGGAAGGAAAAAAAATTTTTTTTTAAATTTGGCCAAATTGAAAAAATCATAGTTTTGGAATGTAGTGACTTGGAAAATCGGTACTATGGGTATGGGTTACTTACATAAAGGGCTTTTCAGAAAAAAATTGGTTGTCCCAAAATATTGCGTTTTCCTAGCCTGCGGGTGGGCCGCAATGTAAAATATGACTTTAACCCGTAGCCAACTTAAGTGAATCATTTAAAAATTTTCAAAATAGCCATAATGTCGCTAAAATATGTTAAAAAGAAGGGCCATACCCCATTCTGTTCCTAAACTTCGGTAACCCTATGGTTTGGGCCGAAATAGGAAAAAAAATCCCTAATGGCCAAAAGCAATAGATTAACTCATACGTAAGCACTAAATTTCTGGAATTTATGCACGATTACTCCTTAAACACATCCGTTTGAACAAAAAAAGAAGGTCCCCAAGAATTGCGATCTCTAAGATAACGATAACGCAAGATGCATAGACATTTTCATTGCCCTATACATTTTTAATAGGGAAAAATACCATTATAAAGTAAAAAAATGTTTTTTGTCCTATCCTTGAATGTAAATATCATTGTTTTAGATGATTTCTGGATAAAAACCCAAAATAAGTGATCAAAATTGTTAATATTTTGGTTTTTTACAATTTTCCATGACTTTTGTTAATTAATAATATATGTTTCCCTATTAAAAATGTATAGGGCAATGAAAATGTCTATGCATCTTGCGTTATCGTTATCTTAGAGATCGCAATTCTTGGGGACCTTCTTTTTTTGTTCAAACGGATGTGTTTAAGGAGTAATCGTGCATAAATTCCAGAAATTTAGTGCTTACGTATGAGTTAATCTATTGCTTTTGGCCATTAGGGATTTTTTTTCCTATTTCGGCCCAAACCATAGGGTTACCGAAGTTTAGGAACAGAATGGGGTATGGCCCTTCTTTTTAACATATTTTAGCGACATTATGGCTATTTTGAAAATTTTTAAATGATTCACTTAAGTTGGCTACGGGTTAAAGTCATATTTTACATTGCGGCCCACCCGCAGGCTAGGAAAACGCAATATTTTGGGACAACCAATTTTTTTCTGAAAAGCCCTTTATGTAAGTAACCCATACCCATAGTACCGATTTTCCAAGTCACTACATTCCAAAACTATGATTTTTTCAATTTGGCCAAATTTAAAAAAAAATTTTTTTTCCTTCCAAAAAAAATTCAACCACTCCAGTTTTTAGTGGTACTTTTAGAGGGTCCCTAGAGGTGTTTTGAGGAATTTTTTCAGACATATCAAAAAATACGTATTGAGAGAAAAAACGAAATTTAATTTTTGGCCAAATCGAAATTTTGCGGCAAAATTGTTATGGCCAAATGAGGTTTTCTGGTCGAAAGCATGTCTAAATACAAACAAAACAAGACCTCGTACGCATCTCTATCTCAACCCGTTACTTCAGAATAAATTATTTAAAAAAACCATTTTTCGAAAACTCCAAAAACTAATTTAGGCCATAACTCCCGTAAGAAATTTTTTTGGGGCCTAATATTGGGCATGGGTGTTTGTCCCTTTGAGGTGTTCCCATAAAAAAATTTTGAACAAAATTCTCCACCTGAAGGTCAAATCTTGGCCCACTTGGTATGGACCGACCCAACCTAATCTTGTTATAATAATATTCGTATTTTTGGCTTTGGAAGCTGAAGAATTTACTTAAAATCAAGGCAAAGATGGATTTTAAACCCTAAATGAAAAAACGATGCTATTGAATTTAATGGCGGACTTCCGCGAAACCCCTTCAAATTTCAGCATATACAATAATGCAAGGCTTGTCGCAGATATAGCCAAAAAAATGTCCTCCTTACAGATGTTTAAAGTTGACATTCGACAAACGAATTTTTAATTTTTTTGTAACGACAAGATACACTTTCATGCACGATAGCCAAAGCGGCAACGCCGATTAAGATTTTAATCAGGTTAGGTTAAGTGATGTTATACATTTTAAAGCTTGCATTTATGAGAGAACGAGTATTCGATGACGGGCATGATCGTTACTAATCATCGCACAGGAAATGAATAGATGGGCATGTTGAGGTATCGGTGATGATTACTTATTGTTTGTTTATTTTTTTAGGCAATTGAAAAATTAATGACGGATGGATTTTAGTTGGCGAAGAATGATATACATTTTTAAAAGTGAGTAAATAGACGGCCGAAAAAAAAAAGGATTTACACAGCGCGGGGACTTTATTTCTTTTAATAGATCTATCAACGCGAAAAAGAGAAGAATAAATATACTTAGGGAGATTTCCCAATGGTGACGACGCTCATGGGATTGAGAAGAAAAATTTTTTGGATTTTTACAAGTTACCAAGATTTTTTGTTTCTTTTTAAATTTGAGAGGTTAATTTTTTTTAAACGAATTTAGAGGTAAAATATTTTTCTAAATGAATTTAAAGGTGAAATGTTTTTTTACATCTGCTGCAGACAGTCTTTTTATCATTATGTGATTTTTTTTGGAGGTTTCAGAGACCAGAAATAGACAAGGCTGTATTCAAAGTTTTTAGGTATCTGATTTTTGGCTAGAGTGCACCAAAAATGCGATAGGTTGACAACGTCAAAAGAGACTAGATTTTTTACGAAAGGAAATGGGGAAAAGATGTTATAGCCTCAGTAGAGACAGAAAACTGCAGGCTTAACGCAGGGTAAGTGCAGCAAAAAAAGGCGAACAATGTCTGCATAAACAACAGGTTCTAAAAATGACTCTAAGAACTAATTCAGCTTTCATCAGCCCGATTATCAATGAAACGTAGGCAGGAGATGGTCGAACCTAGAAATGTTTAGAAAAGAGATACTCAAGGAAGGAAATGCTCGGGTTCTGGGATGATTGGGCAAGAGATGCATGGACACTGAAATGTCCGTGAACAGGAACTTTTGGGCTGAGGATGCTCTGAGGCAGAAATCCGGATCAAATAGCGGTGAGCTTTATTCCAATGCATCATTCTTTAATTCTTTTCTTCAACATGAGCACAGAGCGATTGGCTATGATTAATTTCTGAGCCAGGAACCGATTTACCTGAATTAGGAGACTTGATAAATAAAAATGCCGCTTGATGCGAGCTTGAGTTAGTTGCGACCTTTGCCCCAAGGTTCTTCAGCCTTCTACCATCAGTGAAAATCACCCAAACTCTCTAATCCAGTTCTACAACCCCTGTTTTCAGCAAAAAAAAAAAAAAAAAAAATTGGTACTTAAGTTCAATTAAGGCTAATCGCTAAGATCAGCTAAACTTAATCGTCTATCAATTCACTGAGAAACCCATTTGGTTGCCTGAACTAAAATTTGGTTAGAAATGCCAAATTATTTAGTCGTATATACAGAACAAAAAATTTAGTTAGGTCGATTTAATAATTTTGTTAAAAATGTCTTGTAGCTAGAACCAAATATTTAGTTCAAGTAACCAAATCCGGAATCGTTAGCTATACTAAATTTCTTGAAGCTCAAAAAAGCGATTGGCAGCATTTTCTTCTTAAAATGAAAGCCACGAATTGAAATGCGACAATATACTGTAGATTATATTTACTACTTGCTCAATTAAAATGATTCAATGCTTATTTCTAGCAAACTTAGACAAAAAACCGTTTGTTTGGACGTTGCTCGTTTATAGTAGCAACAATGGCAAAAAGCTAATATTTTCCTTTGAAAAACAGTAGCTATAACACAAAAACGGATTTTCTATTTTTAAATTTTCACTTAACTTTTAATATTTTCACCAAACTTTGATAATTTAGTTTTTTAAAATGTTCTTAAACTGATTCGACCGCCATCTTGGAAGAACTGTGTTACAATTGAACTTGTGTAGTTTACAAGAATAAATTGTTTGTCACCGGAACTAAATATTTAGTTGAGTTGACTAAATTTTAGATTGACTAATCATTTGTTTCAACGAATTAAATATTTTACTCAAATAACTAAGAAACCTCAACTAAATTTTTTAATTTTAGAGACTAATTTTTTTTGATTGAAAACGTTTATTTGGTTTTTAAAAATAAATTTTTTGGTTCCTGCAACTAAAATCGTTCAAACAAATCCTTTTAGTTGCTTCAAATAAATGGGTTTCTCAGTGAAGCTCTAAAGTGTTCAAGTTTGGACATAGTCCTGAATTAATCTAGGATTTTTGGCACTTTTTATGAGTTTACTTCTTGCTTACTTTGAATCTTCAAAAAAATTCATAACTCAGTAAGCTACGCCTCTCACCCAAAAAGAAACCTTTTCACCAAACCAAAATTAATTCCTTCTGTCATGCGAAAAACTGACATTTTGGTAATATACACACAAGACTTTTCTTTTAAAATTGGATTCATCGTTGAAGAGACGCTCCTTTTTCGCATAAGAAAATATAAAACCCCTCTACAAAATTTTCCAACAGCAACGATTTAAAAAAAAAAGAGAGATCTTCATAAACTTTATTTTCCAAACCCGAAATCCGATACCTTTTTCCCGAAGGCGATGCGTCTCAATATCAACAATTAAAACGTCCGCTATTATAAATAAAAAAAAAGACGAAGCCGATCCTCAAACCGATTAATCAAGTTTGAAAATCCTCCCGCTTCGATTCTATACCTAATTTTCTTACTCCCCCATACAAAATCGATACAATCCCGTTTGATAGAATCAAATTAATTAAGCTTCGGTAACTGGTTTCCTTGATTTTTAACCCCGATTACCCCAATTCTAAAAATCCCCGTAATTAATCCGGACTTTTCTTTTAAGGAAAAAGGTTTCCCAGTTTCTCCTAAAATTTCTTCCAGGAGCAGCGATACCTTGGAAAAACGGATCGATACGCGGTTACAAATCACAATGAACGTTTTTCACGTTGAAAACAAGGCTTGAAAGATTTATGGCTTCGTCTCTCACACTTTATTTTCTCCTCTCGAAAGGTTTTAATTAAATAATTCATTCATAAAAGGATTGAATGCGATTAAAAACAAATCGAGGTTAAAATCCCCAAAAGAGAAAGGGGAAGAGAGCGCGGAGCGGAGAGCGCGAGCGAGGCGGAGGAAAACGAAGACGACGACGAAGAAGAAGAAGAAGAAGAAGAAGAAGGCGGTTTAAATAGTTTGGAAAGACGACGAAGAAAATATCTTGAACAATCCTATAACTTTGTATAATAAATCAGAGAGAAGGGAAATAATATAGTAAAAGTGCAGATCTTATCCGTGTTATGTGCGGTTTGTATTATGTCAGTGTTGCCAACCGCAAAAACGAGGAACGGGAGGGAAGTAGCGCGCGCGCGAAAGGGAAAACTTGGCGTCTGGATCTTGGGAATCGTGTAATAGAAAAAAAAAAAATAAGGAGTTTAATCGGTTCCCGCAGGGGAAAATTGCCTTTTCGACCTGACTTTTTGTGCGCCCTCACCTCCCCTCCTAAAGACTCGCGGGGAATGCGTTCATGAATACATTACCACGCTCCGTTTATTCTTTTATTTTCCCGGATTCATTTCGGATTGAAATTCTGAAAGATCGATTAAGAGGGCTCGCCGAATGAAACGGATGGAAAGTCCGATCTCTCGGATTTTAGGTTTTATTGTAATAAATGGGAAAAAGCAAGATGGCGTGGGTTTTTGAAATGGGGAAATGGGGAGACCCTAGTGGGGATCGTTAAACGCCGATACGAGTTAACACACGTACCGTGTACCGGTGTAATAATAATGTAATCTCTACGGTTGTAAATGAATATATTACTAATGATCATCATGTATGTTTGCTTAGGGTGGAGGCATTATCATGTATAGTTTCACACAGGGTGTTTCAGATATTTTTTGATAAATTGATAAATATTGTTGTGGTATATGAAAAATTACATCTTTTAATCTGGATGATCAGTAAGTTTAGCGTTTGAAATTGCGTCGATGGTTGCTGTCAGATTAATAGTACTTTATCCCTTCAAATTTTTTTGTGATAGTAGGCTCAATATGTGGAGGATTTACTAAATTGGGGCTGAAGTCTTGGCGGACCCCTTTTTTACTTACAAAAAGTTCTTGAAACTCTTCAAAATGCTGGACGTCTACTCTTAAGCCTAGTTCGTCGGTGGGGTAAATTCCTCGCGGGACGCAATCTGATAGTTTTGATTCATGAAGAAATGGACATGTCGACAACTCCGAAGCTAAATATCGTATCTCTTTGGTATTTCCTATGTCAAGCTTATGGAACGCTGACGTCATAGTACCAGTAGTGAATCATGTACAGACCTGCGAATCCGAATCCGATTCCGATTCCCCTGATTCCAGTCTCCACTGTTTTTTTAACGCTTGATGCTGATTCCGATCGCAAAAATAAGTCCATGCATAAGTTAAACATAGGCGCAACAAAAAATGCGATTCAGATGTTTTTCAATGGCTTGAGGCCGATTCCGATTATAATCTAATCAAATTCGCAGTCCTGAATGTAGTAGATCACTTGTAGCCGAATGATGTGTCACTCATATATGCACCACAACCAATAATTTGACAGCTAGTGATCCACTACTAGTACATGATCTACTAGTGGTACCATGACCCTACAATGATTTTCTTTGGAAATGTCGTTATACACAATTTAAAAAATTTGGAAAGTTTCAACTAGGGAGCCTAGTAGGGAGTGGACACTTTGATAAATTGTCTGCTACATAGGGGTACGCCATTTTAAAAATTTTCACCTGCCATGATCTCGAATTTGACGGCCGCCATTGGCAGATTCTTCAATTCGAGAATGGCGGCCACCAAATTCGAGATCATGGTAGCTTCCAGTTTTCAAAATGGCCTACCCTTGTGTAGCAAACGACATATCGAAGTGTCCACTCCCTACCAGGAAAAGGAGAAGGTTGCCAACTAAATGGCTGCTTTTTGATTGGCTGTGACCAAACTTAAGTTAGGAACAGAGCAGCAGAAGGTGTCTGACGTCACCGCCAATCAACGGAAGTCAGTTGAAAACGATTTTGATCACAGCCAATGAAAAGGCTCGATTTCGATATACAGAGTTGACTATTCTCTCCTGTCAGGTTCTCTATCAAGTTGAATTCAAAATGTTTCAAATAACTTGGCTTAAAAGTTAAAAAAAATTTTCAGTGTGAATTCAAAAAGTCTCAACTTTTTTTTGAAACTTTTGCTGTACTCAAATTGAGAATATTATTTTGAACTGTGCATCCAAAGAATGTTAAACCAAAAGATCCCCAAGACAATCCTAGAAAAGCAACCTTTAGGAAAGTGGAAATAAAGTAGGCTAAGAGCCAAATCATGAAGCAAGGAAAGCCAGGATCTGACGACAAAGGGAGTGTCTGAACCTGGATGAACAGCTGCAACAGAAACTGCCGCTAAAGCTCAATAAAGGTCTCTTGTATTAGTTTTCTATAAAATAAGTGTAACACAACATGATAAGAAGACTCGCATCTCCAAGTATGGAGCCCGAGAACACCAGGCGGAAATGGATTTTATAACCCAAGACATTCATACCATGAATAAGATCCAGAGATAAGCTATATATGAAGATAACCGTAATCCTTTTATAAAATATTAGATAATCCATAGGCTGATTTTTTAAATACTTTAATAGGGCCGTACCGTTTAATTTAAGCAACTCGAAAACATCGCCAATTCCCTATAGTCCTTCCCCGCCTACTCCTTCCCTGTATTTAACAATCTTCCTTTTCTCCTAACGTTAACATTTTCAAGGTTAAACAGTAAAGTTCTTTACTCAATAGAAATAATCCCAATAGCTTGCATTAAAGCAAGCCATCGCATTGCAGTGGATGAATAGATGAGAAGTTAAAATAGAGGAGTGTCATTGTCTTAATCGACGATTAACTCTAATTACAAGTTGGTCGTCACCGTCTTTAAATACTAAAGCCTGCATAGTCTGAAAATCTTACGATCAAAGATATATTTCGAAGGATTTCAACTTCGAAACTTTTACCCATTAATAACTCGATTTTCCTCCTCATTGTTTTATTAATTTATCCGAGACGCAATTTCAATTTTTTTTTAGGGAACATTGGGAGAGGTAAAGTTAATGCTGATCGCCATTCTATCAGAAATAAGTAACAAGACGAAAGTGTGAATCACTCAGGCGTAGTTCCTGGTGTACCGAACACAATGGTGATGCAACAGGGTTTGGTCGATAGGAAATCTCGCACCGTGTCAGTTTCTACAATTTTTATTTTTTTTTTTTTTTCGGTACCAACATTTATAGTGTCAATCTTGTAAGCGCGGGTCGCTTCATGCTCTTTTGCTCTTTTTTTTTGTGTGTGTTTTTTAATTTCTTTCCGTTGCACGCGAGCCGTATGGAAATGTTCAATGCGCTTTGTATTAGTTTATGGAGTTAATCGAATAAATAAAGACGTCGTCTCGGCGTCGCGTCTTTTTATCCTCTATTAAAAATGTCTTCATAAGGTAAACGTTTGTGAAAGAAAAAAAAAAGAAGATATAATCGCGCAGGAGGAGCGTTTTAATTTACTGTACACTCCTTAGAAATTCCAAATCTAATAAGAAAATTATTTCAACATGTCAGGCAGCCAACCAAAAAATTAATTAGAAACAGGAGTTAATCCACTATAATTTTGAATGAAAAGAGCTTTGTGATCGACGAAAATATAAGAAAGAAATAAAGAAGAAAAAAAAAAGAAGAAGAAGAAAAAGACGATCGTAAGAAAATTTTCTAATCATTCCCTCGTTTGTTTATTTTGCCTTTGTGAAATTACTCAGTATTGTGAGTCGGAGGAAAGGCTCTTAGACTCCCGCATTTCTCTATAATTTAAAGAAGCTTACAGAGAGAAGAGGAGGTTAAGTTGGAATTATAGATACAAAGCGCAACAATAGCTTTGAATGAATCTAGCCCATATACGACAAGTGACGGAAATTTTTCACTTTGATTTTAAAGAAATTGAAATCTGATTATCTTTGAAGTCCCAACAGTTGATTTCGTGGAATCATACCGAAAACTCAAAGGGGTTGTAGTTTAACAGTCAAGACAACATCACTCGGAGAGCTTATTGCTTAAAGAGTGACTGCTTCAATAACATTTCACACGTCCATCAGTTTCTGTCTTTTCAAAGTCAGACTAGAAACAGGAAATGAATGAATGGAAAGAGGATGCGAAAATTGAGGAACAAATATAACGAAGAGAAACCGAAAAACTGAAGCTATAATCGCACTATGCAGCCATGTAAGAGTCCACCATTTAGAGCCCCATTCGTTTGAAATGTAAAAACACAAAATGCCCAGCAGTTGTGTCCTCAACTTACAGAAAAGGTTTGTCCGTTGCGTTGGTTTGTCCGATTATCCAAGAAATGCCGCCTGACATCACAAAATCTACCAGTACAAATCTCGAAAGCTTCATGGCTCTTCATTCTTTGTGATAGAAACATTGAATGCTATCCCAGCCAGTGGCGTAGCAACTACCCCCGATATTGAGTGGGTTGCGGGGGGGACCCGGTGTCAAAGGGGCCTATGGTCTTTCAGCAGGAATTCTGCGCTAGATAAAAAGCTGTGAAAAATTGCGGGGGGCTTCTTTCAACATTGCTACGCCACTGATTCCAGCTCTCAAACTGGTATCTCACTGAGCAATAAAAAAATTTCGACAGGTTGCTTCACTTTTGCTAGTTTTTTCAGCAAAAGAGATTTGCCAAAGCACATCTTGCTCAAATAACTCTGAGATTTGCCGACAAGTGACGTCATACCATGTGATAACTCTTCTAAGGATCAACCAAACATATGCTCGCAATGGGTTCAAACGAAAGAACAATCATAAACCTCAACTATTTTCTACTTCTCATATTTAAAAAAAATCTGGTGGCAGCCAATATCCTAATAGCGGACGAAAAAGTCACTTAACGTTTTAAGCTTCTTCAAAATCTTTTGCCAAATCCAAACATATCCTTTAACTAGAAAAACCTCAAAAAGAATTCCATCTTAATCTTAGCTACCAGTAAAAATTCAATAGAATAAAAACTCATAAAACCACGATTCACTTTTCTCTGTTGACAAAGTTTAAGCCAAAAAAACAAAAAAAAAACCCTTTCTTCATTTTTTTTCTTCCAAAAAAAAATACCTTTCCCTCATGTAAAACCCGAAATACCTCTTGAAATGATTTCGCAAGTATTTCCTACCGGAAAGAAAAAACCCGGAGTTACATTTAAAATTCCAAACAAAATAAAAAAAAAAAGAAATGAAAATAAGAAAATAAAAAAAAAAGAAAAACATAAAAAAGTGTATTTTTCTTTCGATTTCTTTTTTTTAAAAAAAAAAATCCTCTGGATATCCCCATAAAGAAGAACGTAATATTCCTGAAACGTGACCGAAAGTAAATTCAATAGGTCAGAAAATAAAAAAACAAAAATTCCATGCATACCGACGACTGATTTTTCGTAAAGGATTTTTGTTTACACGATCGACTACTAAGTAAATAAATACAGAATAAATGAATAATAAATCAGACGAAAATATCCATCGAACCTTTCTTTCAAACAGATGAATCTCATAATTTCATAATCGGTAGCATCGGTTTTTTCTCATTATAATAAAAACATTTCCTCGGCTACGCTGCTGCTGATTTCATTCTCTTTTTTTTTCCCAAACAGACTTTAAACCGCGTTTGGTAAGTTAATTAACAATATGGATAAAGGAGACAGGTGCTTGGTAGCCATTTTTGTTGGCAGTCACCTGGTTTTTCAATCCAGACGTCATCTGCTTCAATTACTGTCTCGTCTTTTAAAATGCAAACTCAAAACCCCCACGATACGGGTTGTTTTATTATTATTTTATTTTATTGAGTTCTGATTTCGAAATTTCGAAATCCCCGCCTCACCCTGTATACAATATTTAGCGCGTAAATAAATTTTACTCGCATTGTTTCCACCAAGCCTAAAAATAATTCAACGCTTTGATGCTTTTGACTTTGCCGTCATTACGCGATAACCTCAAGGCGAGAACGGTTACTTATCGACCCGGAGAAATACTGAATTTAAAAAAAATATATATATATATAAGCACTAAATAGTTTTGTGCACCCGTACAGGTGTTAGTTAAAACCTCCTATCAATTTTTTTTCATTTCCTAATTACTATTATCTTGTTATTGAGCCCCTTTCGTTTCCATAATATATCTCCCGCATTTCATTTTGTTTCCCCTATATCGACTGTCTTTTTCTTTTTTTTTTTCGTTTTTTTATTCTTCCTTTTTTTAAATGTAATTATTTACATTGATAAACAAAAGAGGGTTCCATTTATCACCTGGCTAGCACGTTGCTTGCGTCAAAACACCCACATAACCTTTTTATTAAGTACACTCAAGGATGAAAAAAATTTTTCCAAATGATTTACCTTTTTGGGGAAGTTAAAAGAATTAAAAAAAAAATAATATAGTCCATTCATTACAAAAAAAATTTGAAAAAATCGAAATGATGGGATCGATTAATCGAACATTAAAACACGATTTTTAATTTTTCAAATCTGAGGATTTTTGGATTTAAAATAATCGTACAAGCAAAAAATCGGATTAAATAATGGATTAATCGAAAAATTTATTTCGATTCTGTTCGATTTTGAAAAATTTATCTAACGGTTCGCTGACGAATGGAACCTAAACGAAATAGTGAACAGATTCGATCAATCGATTTTTTTGGAAACATGAATAATGATCGATATAAGGTAAAACCCCCAGTTATTGACCAAGCACCAGTCACTGATCAGGCCATAAGCTAAACATGTTTACCTTATATGGATAACATGTTTAGCTTATGGCCGGTCAGTCACTGGTGCTTGGTCAATCACTGGGTGTTTTACCTTATTGGTTTTGTTTTAGTTCGATTTTTCTACGTCATGATGCGTTAGTAATCGAAATTTTTAATTTTGTGGCCATTGAAACGATTAATCGATTTCTTAATGCCAGTAAATCGATTATTCATTTTATCGATACAGAAAAACAAATATTCTTAAAAAATTAAAACTACTAGGGGCCGTTCAAGTATTACGAAAGCATAAAAATGGTTATTTTTGATCAGTGGCGTAACAATATTTTCGGGGCCCCCCCGCAGATTCAATAAATGGGGCCCCCGTTAAAGATTTTGAAAATTTCTTGGGGGCCCCCATGAAGAATGAATTATGCCAGGGGCCCCCCCGCAAGAGGGAACTAGCGGGCCCAGTTGTTACGCCACTGTTTTTGATCTCCCCCCTCCCTTGAAAGAAAAAATAAGCATGATCCGTATCCCCCCCTAAGTATTACGTAGGATTTTAAAGACCTTCCCTCCCTTGAAATGGAACTTAAAATATTCTAAACCTTATGGTTATGCTAAAATTACGATTTTTTGGGAGGAAAAAATCAAAAAGGTAAGTCAAAAAAATTTAATTTTTATTTAATTATTAATTTTTCAAAAATCATTTTCGAAATTTTTAGCCATGTTCATGAAGGAGCAAAAATGCTTACGTAAGATTGGCCATACCCCCTCCCCTCCCTTGTAAGACAAAATAAGTATTTTGACCACTCCCTCTTCCCTCTAACGTGCTTACGTAATACTTAGCAAAAACAAAGAATTCCAACGAAAAATAAAAGACTCCTGAAGAGAGGAACGAAAATTCTCGAAAAGTGACGAAGGGCCTTGAGCAGAACCTAAGAGCTTTGAAGAAAAAACACTGAACAGAGACGAGATTTGTCGAACAATCTCGAACATGAACTCAAAGGTTGCTCGAGGGAGGAAAAAAGACTCATGAAAACTAACGAAAAGCCGTGAACAAGAAGTAAAAAACGAGAAGAGCAGCAAAAATTCTAAAAGAAAAACGAAGAGCTCCAAGCAGAGAAACGAAAAGAGCTAAAGAGCCCCGGAAAGGCCAGAATGACTGACAAACCTGAAACCAAGCTCCAACGATTTTTCTCGGTAAGACCTTTCTCTAGACCTCAGAGTTTTCGCGGAAAATTCAAACAAGAAAAGTTGACAACCAAAAAGTGTGACATTATTTTCAATTTCGACTTGTGGATGAAGACTACATTTTCAATAATATTTTCGATCAGGAAAACTTTGCCCTAACAGCGAGAGAGTTTGTCGTGTGTGCAAGCGCCATTACTGTGCGAATTCCCCTAGTTTTCACATAAAATCAACTCAAGACTTCAATCAAGAAAACTGCAAAGAAAACCCTTCCGATATACATGTCTCACTGGTCGCCCAAACATAAAATGAAACACGTTTTAAGAGGACCCTTGGCTAAACGAGAACACAGCCTGGGAAACGCCGGGAAAATTTGTTGGAACGATCCCACGGGAATCCCATATATTTCTATCTCGATTAAGGGAAATCCAGTCTTCAGTTGAAAATTTTCTTCCGAACCCGTTTGGATTTTCTTCTCGAGCGTAAGACATTTTTCCCTTTCCTGATAAAGAGAAGGAAAAAAAAAAATCGAACGCAAGAATTCGAATTTATTAAAATAGGAAAAAGCGTACTTCTCATTTCGGAATTTTCCCCAAGTACCTCATTCGTATCAAAGTGCACAAACGAGGGGCATACATTAAGATAACGGCCAGGAAATGTGAATTCGGATATGCATAAGCACAATGGCTGCTTCAATATCATTACCGAGCTTACGTCAGTCGATAAACATCCACGACCGAGACGGTTTTCCCTCATCCCCCATTCGAGTTGATTGTCCAAAGCTTTTTAAGCTTGCCAAGGCTCTGTCTGCTGCACCCGTCAGGGTAGGACTGGAAACCTTTTTTATTTTCCTTTTTAATTTCAAAAACCGAGATAGGAGAAGGAAAAAAAAAGGTTGGGACTTTTCCTGAGCCGCTTGCGTCACGAATACGTATACACATAAGCCAAAGGGGATTTTATACTCTGATCCGTCTCCACCTTATCCTCCTCCCTTCTCTCTTTCAAGCTAAGGCTGTTGACATTTATCGGAAAAACAAAGTCAAAGAACATGTGTTCGGAATCCCAAAAGGAATCTTTTGACGTCGTCAAGTCCAAGCGACTTTGAGAAAATAAAACGAAGACGGGGGAGAGCGGGGGGGGGAGTGAGGGGAGGGAAAATGATGGGAAAAAATGAAAAACGTCCTCGGATTCATTAAACCCGCCCGGTTTTTTTTTTTTTTTTTAAACAAGAAGTTTATGAAGTGTAATTGTTTTTTGAATTAGTCAAAGGCAAAAATGTTTCGGCCTAAGGGGGGGAAAAAAAATTTTTCAATGTTTGCCATACGGAAAAATTTACATCTCAGCAGTAGCGGATTTACTACACATTTTTGTGATTTTTAATCGAATTGTTAAATTTCCGACGATCGATTTGGTCTGTTTGTTTGTTCGTTCCACTTGCGTTGAAGCGAAACCTACTTTGTTTTTTTTTTTACATTTTTTGTGCTCTCTGGTACAGGATGTCTAAACGGATGAAAAAAAAAATTTATTTATTTTTCTAAAATCACGAGAGAATGAATCGGATTGTCACATGAAAGAAAATCATCATGATCACGATGAATATACGATAACAAACGAAAATCACAAGGATTCGACTAATTAGATCATTAAAGGCTTTTTATTTCGAAAATCGGGTGACTAAACTCTCTGCTTTGGAAAGAGATGATGATGATGATGATGATGATGATTCGACCTGATTAAAAGAGAAATCGGAGCACAAAGAAAACTGGGGGGGGATATAATATACACAACGAATTAAAAAGAAAATCGATGCAAGAATTATTTCCGGATCATCCTATATATTTTCCTGCTATTAGAATTCGAGTTCTCGATGTTGGAAGGAGCGTGAAAATATGTAAAGAGGAAGATCCATCTCTATTTTGGTAATATACTCTAAAATGTGTTAAAATAACGACGCCTCCAGGTGTTTTCATTAACCTATATTAATTTTATAGATATTTGAAGCGGATTAATATTATGATTTGATGTTAAAGTAGAGCTAAGTGAACGCTTAAGGGCTTATTCCTAAGGAAAGGGGCAGCAGGATTAATCGCATTTTATCAGATAGCCAAATGGGTGCCAAAAGTAAGATAGGGCGAAGAACGGAAAAATGAGCAAACGGCTAAAATCTCTAACTTTGGGCTACAAAGATTATTAATCCATTTTATCTAATCAACCCTTTACCCGTAAAAACTCATGCTCTTAACCATTTTAACACAAAAAAATATACGAATGGACCGCAAAAAATATTACAGTTAAAGAAAACTAACGAGAAAAAAGATTTGGAGAAAGTGTCCGCTATTCGGGTTGGCAAAACTTTCGTAAATGTTCTGTAATTTTTCATACTTCTTTTTCGGGGAGTCGGGAAAATATCTTTTTTTTTCCTTTCTCGCTTGAGGATGAAATAAAGTCTTAACGACGTCCTTCTTCTAACATCAACTTTTTCTCCGGAAAAAAAAAGGATTTTTATCAAACACCATCAAAACTAATTAATCCTTCGAAATTCCCCATCCCTTTGAATTACTTGACACGAAAAAATCGCAACATCCTGTACACTTCCAGGTGCAAAGATAAAACCCTTAAAAATACCGGACTCCGGACTGCACGACTCTAGTTTTTAAATAACCTCAAAAAATATCGAATTTCTTGTTTTTCTCGGACGTGGTCACGGGTGTTGAAAATTTAGAACTTGCATCATCCCTTAGAAACCTTAAAATACGGGGGTTGCTTACCTTCGAATGGGCCTAAGGCGGTTAGACTTGATATTGACAGGGAGATCGCAGCATTGATTCAGAGGGGGGCATTAGGACTAATTTTCTACAATACGGTCATATTCCCAACCTTTGCAACTTGACCGCCCGCGAACAGGAAAGGTTGTTGGCCTTGGAAAATAAGGTATTGCTTAGAATTCTGGTACCTGAAAAGATTCGGTGACTGGACATTCGAGCGGGAGCAACTAATTAGTAGGCCAATTTAATGGGAGGATCTTGAAGCGACAGCCTCATCGAGATGATACGGCAGGTTCTGAATGGACGGCTTACCAGAAGGAGACAGGTAGGAAGACCATAGTTCTGTTGAAAAGACAACGGATCAAAGGGTGAGCATTGGATTAGAGATCTTTGACTCACAGGTCACTAGCCAGGATAGAGCCGTGTCTGGAAGGAAATCGGTGGTGCAGCAATAAGGATTCAGGTCCTGCAGGGTCTTTAATCGGTTTTTTAGAAATCAAAGATGTAATGATGGTTTGTGCTCTAGTTGTCTCATAAAATGATAGTCTACACTTTAGTCATCTCGCACAATGATGATCTATGCTCTAAACTGCTCGTAAAATGATGGTCTATGCTCTAATCGCCTCTTACAATGATGGTCTATGCTCTAGTCGCCTCTTACAATGATGGTCTATGCTCTAGTCGCCTCTTACAATGATGGTCTATGCTCTAGTCGCGTCTTACAATGATAGTCTATGCTCTAGTCGCCTCTTACAATGATGGTCCATTCTACAGTCTTCATAATAAAATCGAATTCATAACTACACGCCATTCTATAAAATTTTACATCCCTTTCCAGACCAACAGTTTTCTGCAAGTTTACAGCAAGTAAGTGTAAGTTTACACGTCAACTAGTTCCCTTATTTCAAATTTGCAGCAAACTACCGTAAGTGTTCTTGCGGTCAGGGTTGCAGTCACTGACCACCAGGGTGATCAGAGCATACCTACCTCAGAGGGCGGAGCAACTAGCGGATAATCACACAAGTTCTGAATGAACGCCCTCAGTATGCTTTAGGAAAATCCGCTGCTTCGTTAAGAAGACAACGTGTCTAGGAATCAAAGTCTGCAACTTTAATACAGAGCTGTTGAAGGGAATCTGTGATGCGGCAATAGGGCTTTAGTCCCTGTAAGACCATCAACTGATTGATTGATTTTTTAATCGTTTGTAATCGCAATCATTCGAATTCTGCTGCAGAATATTCACGAGAGCTTTAAATTAAATTTTTTATACCTGAAAATCTCCTCTGATGCGATTGACGTATTCCCTTAACAACGACTGGGGTGCGTTTAATTATCGATGGCTCATCCCTTCATCTGGATTAGCCCAAACCTAAAACAAAAAAAAAAAATCAACTATAAAAATCGTTAGTTACAAAGATCCCTTCTTCTTTTTTTACCCTTTTTTTCTCGTAAAAATGACTTTTTTTTATTCTTCCCGTACAACAAAGGAACCAAAAATCGAAAACCTCTCGATCCTTTTCAAAATCTTCATCGAAAAGGAAAAATAATTGCCGATCCCCGGTATAGAAGGATGTAAGGTGGGCGGGGGTGTGGGGAAACAACGGGACGACGAGAAACCCGCGCCTGAAGAAGAAGAAAAAAATTTTCGCCCGATTTTTTTTCTTCCTAAAACATAATCCAATATAATTTTATAGGAAAGAAAAAAAATTGTTTAAAAAATCCCAAAAATAACTTTTTTAATGTAAACTACCATATGGTTGATACTGATAAATATCGCGGCCTAAGTTAAACCCCATCTCGATCGAGACTCGAATTCAAGGAACTTTCAACTTAAGCTCGAAACGTCAAAAGCGCCGCTAGGGAATTTTTAAAAAAGAAACCTTCCGATGATGGATCGAGCCCCTCGTCCCGTTTTCTTAAATTTCGACTCGGTTACGGGTTCTAAGAAGAACGTATCGTTCCACGGAGCTGGATGGAAAACGTTCATTCAATTATTTTTAAAGGATTATAAAAAGGTAAAAACGTAGGAAGTTGACCTTTTCAATAGGGAAATAATTTTTTTCATCGTCTTTCTTACGATTCGAGTGAGGCGGTTTAAAAACTGGATAAAATGCCAAAAATATTAAAATTTTTACAAACACATGCTTTTAATTGGGGGGAAATTTGAAGATTAATAAATGTGCCAAGTTGAGTCAAAAAATCATCGATCGAAAGTTTATTTTTTGGATGATTGGTTTGAAATTGGAAGATTTCGAATTGAATTTTCATCTCGAAGCTTTTTATGATTTCCCTCAAACCAGAAGTAATAAAAACGGAGTGGAAACTCGGTTTCGTCTTCGACTAAATGGCGAAGTTAACACATCAAAACGAGTGACGTCATAACGAATAAAACGAACATGTTACAACGTAACTGAGGTAGCTTGGGAGATTTTAAATTTCGTAATTTGTAAGTGGCTCTGGAGGTTTTAGGTTTTCAAAACAAGACAAAGTTTTCTTAAGTCTCAAAGTTAGCGTGCAAAGCAGACTGCAAGGAAAAAACTGCAAAAAATGTAAGCGAACTTTGATTCAAGCAAAACAAACCGGAAGGAGGCCGATCAGCCAGGCGCCCATTGAACTCGATATTTTATAAGTACTAATCTAACTTCTTCAGCGCAAGCTTACTTGCTGATGCACACAAAAAAATTATCGCGAAAAAGTCCAGGCTTTTTGGATTAAAATCGAGTCCACACTTTTTTTCTTAACTTTTAACCTGGATTCTTAATCGTCACTACACTCCAAAAGATTAAAATAATTTTAAGACTTACGTATTTAAAATTACACCGATGTGATTCATTTTTAATCTTCTTGGACTAATTGTTTATTTTTTATTTTGCGAAAATAAATAAATAAGCGGACGAAATTTGAAGAATTCGTTAAACAAGGCAGTGACTTGTTCAGTTTTGCCTTAGACTATGGAGACTTTTACTAGGATGACAAGCCGCCTCCACCGCCCTCCAAGATTAAAATTAAATATATATCCGGATAAAAATCCGGAGGAAAATATTTATTTCGGCACAAAATAAACAATCCTTTTTGTTTGATTTTTAATCAACATGGATTTAAAAAAGTTAAGCAAATTCTTTTAGTCCAAATTTTATTAAACTTAATCTGAAATATTTTTTTGTGTGTGCTGTTTCGAAAAAGCTTAGACTAAAGCTACAAATTTAGAGCACTGTTAGGATCTTTATGATCAACTAAATCTGCTTGAGCGTCCACTCTTTAGCTTGAGCAGTTACCCGTCTGCAAGATGCGCATAATCTACCTTTATACGCGTAAATTCGGCATAAATGTGGCGCATAATATGCGTAGATTTTAAGATTTTTTAATACCTTTTCTGACCCTTTTTTTGACATTTTCAGACCTTGGTCATGCTTTCGTAAAATGTATGCGAATATTATACGTCACAGTTAGTAAAAATTAGGTATAAAAAAAGTCTTAATCTAGACGTATAATATACGTATAAACACTGCAGTAAAATATGTGGCCGCTTGCAGATGGCACCTTACATTCATTTATTTAAGCTTCGACACTTTTGCTAGACTTACACTCATCACTGTATAGCGATGACATTTATTGGCTTTAGCATCCATTCTTTCACTTTAGCGTCCATTCACTTGCTCAAGCGTCTACTCTCCAGCGAAGACTCATTTGCTTAAACATCGATTAATTTGCAATAGGGACCTCTTATTTTTGACTGAGCGTCCATCCACTTGCTTGAGTGTCCTTTTGTTCGCTGGAGTATCCTTTCACCTGCTCACTCTTTGCTGCAGTTTCAGCTCATTGGCTCTAGCGTCCATTCATTTATTTTAAATTCAACTAATTTAAAATAGCAATCGCATATTTTTGGAGCCTCCACTTGTTTGCTTTAGTGTTCATTCTTTTGCTTGAGCCTTCACCTGTTTCCTTGAGCGTCCCTTCATTCGCTTCAGCGTCCATTCATTCGCTCTAGCGCCCATCCATTTGCTTGAGCGTCCATTCTCTTGCTTGAGCGTCCATCCATTTGCTTGAGCGCCCATTCTTTTGTTTCAGAGTCCATTTATTCGCTTGAGCGTCCATTCTTTTGCTTCAGCGTCCCTTCACTCGCTTCAGCGATCATTTATTCGCTTGAGCGTCCATCCATTTGCTTCAGCGTCCATTCATTCGCTCTAGCGCCCATCCATTTGCTTGAGCGTCCATTCTTTTGCTTCAGCGTCCATTCATTCGCTCTAGCGTCCATCCATTTGCTTCGATGTCCATTTTTTTGCTTGAGCCTCCACTCTTTAGCATCTAACATTGTTATCGCGGAAATCCTGGCATTCTCCATAAACTATTGGAAAACATTTTTTCTTAGAACACATCTATCCTTCCGGTGTAGGTCTCGAGGCGCCATTCCATTTAGTTAATTAATCAACAGGTTAATCCGATCCTGAACGCCCCTGATTTTAATCGATTAATCAGATCAATTTACTTAACCCAAACCGAAATCGATCAATCCATTAAAACCGTAATTGGTATTAAATCCTAATGTTTACTTCGATCGTCTTGTGCGGGATGATTTCAAGTGCCGGTTCCCCTCTCGCTCGCCCCCCTTCCCCCCTCCCCCCCTTCCCAGACACACGCTACAAAAGGAATCGTTTCTATAGCCGAGTCTCGATTAAAACGTATATGTCACATCTCATCCATTTCCGGCCAAAGAATTTTTTAACAGAGACTTATCATTTTGACACGTAATAGACGTATGTTTGACGTGTCAGCTGATTAACTATCTTGGGGAGTTTTTTTTCTAAGAGGGAAGAAGGGAAGAATTTTTTTTTCTTCTTCTTTTAAAAAACTTTTCGGAATGTGTAGCTAAGAAGGAAAAAGTTTATATAGTTGGGAAAAACTAACTCTATATACTACCGCGTCATTTTTTTTGCTTAGGAAAAAAAAAAACTTTTGCGGTGAAAAAATGGGGATCTTAAAGCAAGAGAATAGGAAAAAAAAATACGAGGAAAGGCGGATTTAAAGGTATAATCGTCGCCGGGGGACCCGTGGGTGGGAAAGCGAAAAAGAGGCCGAGGGGAGCTTGGTGGAAGGGAAAAGGGGGAAGGTTTTGTTTATATAATGCTTTTATCGGGTCATCGCTGTCTTTATCCTTCTCTTCTGTCGTTGAGAGGGAAAGGTTTTAGCACTCGACGTCAGCTCCGGCTTATAGAGACGACGGGACGCGAAGCGTTTTTTTTTTTTTTTTTTTGAGAAAGTTCGGACATGGGCCGCAATTAAATAAGCCAGGATATTTTTTTATTTTTCAAAGGCGTGTTTCAACAAAAGAATGAAAAAAAAAAAAAAAAAATTAAATTAACGGGGTGACTCCCATTCAAATAAATTCAACGCAAATTCCCATAAGGCATATAACATGTTATTAGAGGGATTGTTTTCTTACTTTTTTTTTATTTTTTAAACAAATAACCAACCGCATACCGAAACATTTAACAAATTAGCTTACCTGTTTGTTCGAAATCCTTGTGGTATAGATCTCCCGGCGATACCTAGAACAAAAAAAAAAAAGAAAAATGACGGAATTAGTGCGTTTATAAATTTTTTCTTTTTGGGAATAATTACTTAACAATTAAACCTACATTAATGCCAAAATGAAAGCCCGCCAGTTTAAGCTAATGTGGGGGATTTTGTTTCAAGAGTAAAGTCATAAGGGAATTAGGTGAGTGCGATAGCTGGATTGGTGAATCAAGTTGAGGAGTTTTGACTATGTTTGGAAATTTTGGAAAACAAAAAACGTTTAAAGAGTAAAAATCATTTTCAACTCAAATCAGGAAATCTTCAAGCTGGGAACTCAGCTAACGAAAGCAATTTTTACTTGGGTCTAAGATGTATCGAATATTTTGTAAGAGGGAAGGTGGATGATAAATAGATGGCCAAATCATGGTGACGACCGCATTTAAAGACGGATGAAAGGAGGAACGGTTGACTATATGGAAGGCTAGATCTGTGGCGTAGCACTATCAAGAGAGGTCTTCTTGCAAAAAGCTCCTTTCTCAATTTTTTACTGATTTTTATTATCTGCAGAATTACTTTTCTTTTTAAGAAGCCGAAACTCTTACGATTCAGCTCCTAATTAATTTAGAAGAGGCAAAAATTAATTGTAGAAACGAGAAACCTGTAATGATTGGTGGTCAGCAGATGAATATTCCTGCAACCAGATCAGGGCTTAGGAACTTGAACCTAGATTTAATAGCAACTAAATCCTGAAAAATGTTCTGCTGGTTGCTCCGCCACTGAGTTGGATGGATGGAAGAAACGATGTACGGAAGAATGGAAGATCAGAAACACAGGCTCACATGGTGAGAATATTTGATCCAATTAGAAAATTTAAAATGTTGAGGCTGTTTGAGGTTTGACTTTTTCTTGGTTTTCATGTCCGTTTAATGCCTTTTTTAATGCAATACGTAAATATTAAATATTGATCTCTATGACTCTATTTTCAAAAATCTTCTGGAAGTTCCAACAGTTCGCTTTAGAACTCTTTTAAGGATGTAAACGTGTTCTTAAAATTCTTGAAAAGGCCTTCCGACTATCTCAAGAAAGCTTTATGCTGAACCTCTTTTTTAATGCTTCATAAATAATCTGAAAAAAATCTTTCATTGCCCATGTCGCCGCCGATACTTTTTATTGATATGTAACTAAACGACCAATTTCATTAACTGGGCGACATTTTCGTCGCCTGTTTATTGCACCACAACATCAATAAGTCAGTCGAGGCAAATATTTACAAATAATATATTTTGCTTATTGCTCAATTTTTTTCAAAACAACCCTCCCTAAATCATCAAAAAAAATAACACTATAAGACAACATATTCTTTGTTACAAAAAATAATCTCAAAAACAAGCATAAATTTCATCCGATTTCTTTTTAAATTGACAGGGAAAAGATTGACTTATTAGAATTCCTTATTATAAACTGAAAGATATATTTCTTTGAATAAATCTAAAAAGAAAAGCCTTTCAGAAATCTTTTCAATCTCAAATTGATATTTTTGCTCGAGGATCCGGCTAAAAGATTTCGTTATACTTTTTCCTCTCATCACCTCTAACAAAAAATTTCAAATCTAAAAATTTTTACTAAAAATAGAGAGAGACTCTTTACAATTTTCCAAATCCGTATTTTATAACAAAAACCTGACAGACCGCAGGCCAAAGCAATAGTAATAAATTTAATCTGCGAGGTTAAGGAGACCTAAATCAAGCATTTTCACAGGTAAAAGTTTAATCCTTTAACGTTCTCGTTTGCATAACGTGACCGAATTCACGATTCAAGAATCGATCAGATCCGAAGGTATATATACACATAAAAAGATCCGAATAATACATTTATCAATCCCTCTGTGCAAGATTATTCTTTTCTTTCTTTCTTTCTTCTTTTTTTTTCAGGTCGAAGACCTTTATACAAAATCGAACCTGTGACGGTTCCTTCCGGAAATATCATTTCGAGCCATTCGGTTTTGCCGCAATTACAACAAAAAAATAATGCGGCAAATTGAATATTCCCGCGCGCGTTCGAAATCAGGGCTCGCGTGCACGACTTTTTTCTTTTTCTTTCTCCTTTCAGCAACATGTCAGTTAAAGTCCTAAACATTTGAATGTTTGCTTTATTTGTTTGTTTTTATTTTTCTTCTTTTTTTTTTTTTTTTTTACATAAACGTGAATGGCTCGTTGAAAACTAATTTTTCTCTCTCTCTCTCTCTTTCTCTCTTGGCGTTTTTATTTATGGTTTGTATATGATGCAAGAATGAGTACATTCAGTCCGTTTCACGGTGCATATTTCACACAATGAAACAAAGACCAGCGCCTTATTTCTTTTATTATTCTCACGGGGAAGACTCATACCATTTTTTATCGCTTTATTTTTATGATTGACGAGGTTTGGCTTGTCGTCTGTGCGGCTACAGGATGCCCTTCCGAAAAAAACATCCCAAATTTTAAATACGCCGTAACTTCTAAAAAATTAAATCTTTAACCAGGTTAGGTTAAATAAAAAAAATTAATAATAAATCACGAGTCGTGTCAATAAATTAAAATGTAAAAAAAAGTATAAAAAATGATATATAAATTTTGGAGCATCCTGTAATGTCCTTGTAGCATGACGCCCACGCCTTCCTTGTCAGAGCGCATGGGCAAAGTTATGACTCATTGTACGACCGGTTGCACCAACGCTATGCACAACTAGTATTGCATCTTATTGCAATCGATGGAAGAGATCGTGCTTTATGACTTTTAGAGGTTGATCACTTCTTTTTCTTTCTTTCTTTCTTTCTTTCTTTTCGAGCGTTTTTATTTTTTTTATTTTTAAAAAGGGAGAAAGACAAAAAAAAAAAAGGGAAAATCGATGAGTGTTTATAAGAAATAAAAAAAGCATTTGTCTTAGGATCGTTAATCTTGTCCCGGTGCTATGACGTCACAGAAAAACGGAGTCAATGGAAATAAGCAACTGCGTATAAATTATCACTTCGTTCGGTTTTTTTTTCTCTTTTTCCTTTTTCACAAGTTGGCCAAACTTATTAGCGGAAACTTATTAACAGAGAGAGAAAAAGGTATTATTCATAGAACAAAAAAAGGGAGGGGAATCTTGTGAATAATTATGATTAAAGAGCCGTATTTGTTTTTATTTTGTCGTCGTGGGTGGTTGAGTTTTCACTACTGCCGTTAGGATCGCAGGCGTCGGTTTTTTTTTTCCTACTGACTTTTTGTAAAGCAGTGGCGTCGAAATTTCCTTCTGTCTGCGGTTGCAAAAAAAAAATCATATTTTCAATTATAAATCTTGAAAACAACTTTTTATCTTTTCCTACTAGGTTCTTCGAATTTTCATGCTCGAATTCTCACGCTTTACGAGGAAAGTGTCGGAGCAGTGAATAATCTACGTGCCTCAGGCTTAAAAATGAATCCTTAACATTCAAAAAACCTTTCTGAGAACGTCTCTGAAATGGTCGTTATGGAATCTGCCGCTTAAGTGCTCATGGATTTTACCTGTAAGAGGCTTAAAGCCTACAGGAGCTGCCTGAAAATGAATGAATCCCGTAAAATTCGCGGGCAAGATTCTCTACCCGTAGAATCTGCTGTAAAATATTCAGTGCCCACAAAAATTTCATTAAAAAGGCGCTTTTGACTAATGGAATCTACCTGTAAGATGCTTGGGGCCAATAGAATTAGACTATTAAATGCTCAGAGCAAATAAGATCCGCCTGTAAGATGAATAGGGCCATTAATACTGTTTGTTAGATACTTATGAACCGCGTAATCTGCTCGTGAGATGTTGAAGACCATAATAAAATCTGGCTAGGGATGGCCGAGACCAAGACCGAGACGAGACTTTTGCAAGTCTCGTCTCGGTCTCGATTTTTTTTTGCTAGTCTCGTCTCGTCTCGGTCTCGGTCTCGTCTCGAAGGTCTCGAAAGTCTCGATAGTCTCGATTCGGTTTTTCAAAATTATCATTACTTAAATCTTAAAAAATATCTTTTTCATCTGTTTTACTTTTAAGGAAGAGGCTAAGCTAAAGCTAAGCTGCACTAAGGTTATAATAATTTATGCAGGAGCGTAGCTAAGCCAGATCTAAAAAAAAAAACAATTTTTTTAAAATTCCACCTTTACATGTCGAATTTAGGGAAAACAAATAAATTTGCAGTTGCGAAGCAATATTTTTGCCCCCCCCCCCCCCCCCCCCCCCCGCAGATTCATTACATGAAACCCCCGTTAAAGATTTAAAAAATTTTCCAAAGGCCCCCCTGAATAATGAATTAATAATTCATAATTTTTCACTCCATAATTTTTTTACTTTACAATTTCATTCGATCTTTTTGTAAAAAATTGACAACAATGCAGCAGATATGAAATATAAAAAATAATGGAACCTTTTTTAAAGCCCCACTAGTAGTGCATAGCATTGTTCTCAACGCTGAATGTCCCAGGTAAATTTTTTCTCATTTTTAAAAAACATAATATCCATAAATATAATTTTTCGAGACTTTCGAGACTCTCGAAAACAAAGTCTCGTCTCGTCTCGTGAAATTTTGGTCTCGTCTCGAAAGTGCAGCCAGGTCTCGGTCTCGTCCATCCCTAGTGCAAACAAATGGGATACGACTGCTCAAGTCGCAATCGGACCCGCGATTCCGACGCCACTGCTTTAAACACAGTATTTAATCAACTGAATCGCATTTATAATCCTTTCGGGAGAAAAAACATCCAAAAAGAAACTTCATTGATTCCATCAGCTCGTTCGACCGTTACGGATTTAACGGACATATCCCTAACATTAACTGACAATTTTTCGAACTTTATTTTTAGGTCTTTATTATTATTATTTTTTTTTTCCTCCGTTCGACGTCAACGCTAGAGATGAATTCCTGATTGATAGATATATAAAGGATTTGGCAATGATTTCATAATGATAATCAAATAACGAGGATGTTACCCCTTGACAACGTCCTGACAAATTGAACAAACGGGACTTTCACAATTTAACCAAAAAAAAAAAAAATGGGGAAATTTTTTGAAATTAATGAAGTGAGGACGGAGAAAACCCCGGAGAAAGAATTTTATTTCAACGGATTAATTACCCGTGAGAGGGATTCGGGGGCGAAAAAAGGAGAGAGAGGAAAAAAAAAGGTCGACCGCGTCCATTGTTTATTAAAAGTTCGAAAAAATTTCAAGCGAGTGCTTTTCGATTATACACAGTGTCGTGCTTTTTAATCGGCTGCATTAACAAACCGCCCACCTTCCAAATCTATTTTGGTGATTACCCGACTTCGCGAAGGGCTTTGGAAATAACCGTCCGTATTGAATTATTTATCGGTTTGATGGGAAGATCGGACGAGTTTTCTGGTAAATTTTTACTTAACATGCAACAATAGCAGGGCGTTACTTAAAAGGAAAAAAAAAATAAAGGAGCCGAAGAAGGGGGAAGAGAGAAAGAGAGAGAGAGATGATGAGGGAAAAAGATTTAAAAACCGCAGTGATGTTACATACGTATTTAGAGATGCCGGATTTGTGTAGTTTGCGTTAATGTCTCTTAAAATATTTCAGTTAATTAAGCATGTAATCGGTTTCATTGTCAATTAACCCTTATTAATTCGTTTAAAAAAAAATATTAATTGGTCGTTATTTTAGGAGCGAGTGTAATACGGAGAGGGGGAGGATTTTTTTTTTCCTTTCTCGCCTTTTCTCTATCTCTTATTCTTTTCCCCCTTCGATTAAAATATTATCACCGGGGTTAAAAAAGAGCATGGCTCTTTTAAAAAAAAAAAAGGAATTTAATCGTGAAAGTTTTCATAGTTAATTCGTCTGGATTAATCTCTTTTAAAGATATCAGCAACGTTTTGAATGTTAATTGAGCTAATTAAATTAAAAATTGTTTGAATGTATTATTACTACTAATTGTTAGTTTGCTTCCCGGATTATTTTATAAATTGCATTATTCACAATTCAATTATTCGAATATTAATTCATGATTAATCAAATGATCAAAGTGTAATGAATATTTTTATAACTTTTTTCGAGGTTTTTTCTTTTAAAAAATTTTGTTCTGGCTGTTGGTTTGCTTTATAAAAATCTAGATTTAATGTTGGGAATATTAAAGGAATATTTCTTTAATGAAAATTTAATATTGTAAGATATTTCATTTTTAGATTTTGGTGTTGATGGGAGCAAATACCCGCATCGAAAGTTTGATTAATCTTTTAACAAATATTAGATGGAGAGTAAAAGCATTTCGTGCGGACGGTTTCGATTTAGGCAAAGAGACGACCGCTAAGGATGTACGAGACTTGGTTTTTATCTCCAGTCGTGTCTCCATAAGACAACTTGACCATAGAAGAATCAGAAAATCAGGGTAGCTAGCTAAGGGCCTGGAAGGAAGAGAGTCGAAAAAATTCAGAAAAAATGATTAAGAATGGTCAGAAGATACCAACTATCCTCGCATCCACTCCCTTGCAAAGGGGGCCCAGCATGATTTGAGCTTGTCAAGAGGCCCCTGAAAGATTTTTGAAGACCAGTTCCAAGAAACTCGGATCTTTCTTAAAAAGAGTCTGACGCTTTTTAGGAGGGACCCCAAAAATTTTGTTACGCCACTGTTAACTATTAAAGCCTGCACATTCTCAAATTTTAATACACTTTACGTAAATACCATAAAACTCATATTTAAAGAACATAATATCAAATTCTTGGCAAAATTTTCCTAGAATGACTCTCTCGGGAATTTTTAAACTAATTTTCTTAGCACGTCTCTCGAAAACATAATTTACAACCAATATCGCATTTAGTAATAAACCTTCAGGCATATAAGGATCATCTGCCAAGAATCAAAAAGGTTTCTTTACTTTTCCGGGAAAAATCCTACGCGTTACTCTGCAACTCAAGTATACATTAATTAATGACCGAATGAATCCCAGCGCATTTATAAAATTCTCAGAATAAAAAGATCATATATTTATATGTTGCCATTCATTATTTTTTCGAAAATCTAATCATGCAATAATTCAAATTCATTGATAAAAACGAAGCAATCATTTCTTTTTCCAAATAAATCAAAACGAATATTGTTTTAAAGTTTAAAGCCCGAAAAAATGATATAATGATCATGTAAAATCATAATCTCGTTCCGAAAAATTTTTTGAATAATGAAGAAAAATTAAACAAAGGATAATACATCGAAAAAAAATATGTATATTACTTACTGGGCTTCTTTGTCTTGAAAAAAATATCCTTTTCCATAAAAACTCCATTAAAAATTAGCATAACGTTCAACATGCTTATAACTTATGAAACTTGTCAACTTTAACCCTATCTCGTTAAAATGTCATGACAATCGTGAATCCGTCAATTTAAATAAAACGAGAAAAAACCGGACAAATTAGAGGCAATAATAAAAAAAAAAAAAAAGGTAAGTTTTAAATTTTGCTATAGTTCATCGACAACCCGTTAAACAATTTTGCCGAAAAACAATGAAAAAAATAATGGATGATGATGATTTTGATGATAAAAAGAAAAAAAAAAAACGTCACGAATCATTGAAAAAATTCAAAAACGATAACATAAACTAATCTTTCATAAACTAAACATAAAAGAGATTAATTAGTCGAATTTTAATTCCGGTTCATTCTTTTTCATTATTGTTCTTTCTCCATAGGTTTGATCTGTAAAACGAGAGGAGACCAGATTGCGCCGCGGAAAAAAAAAAATAATCATAATAATAATAATAATGAAAAAACCGATAAACGTCTTTTGTTTTCGTTGTTGTTGAATATGCCGAGTGTGGGCCGGCGAATTACATTCATTACCCGTTTGACCATTTTAAATCGAATTAATTACTCAACGTATGAAACGACGTTTCCCTTTTCATCCATTTGAATTAATCGCGAAATTAAGTTCCCCGCGTGATGCGACACCCCCACTCGAGATCCCGACCGGGGGTCGCGTGTGGAGGGGGGGGGGGGGGGGTAAGGGGGGGTGCAATATGTGTGCGTAAGTGGGTGCCGAGCACGGTGCTCACTTTTGTTTTCAAGAGATTCGGGAAAACGAATCCTCTTGCTCTCCTCTCACTCTGTAATGATTCAATTAATAAGTAATTAAGATCATTACAGGGATTATGAAGGTTTCAGGCTCGGGTTTCCGGTTAGGTGAAGAAGCGGCAAAAAAAAAAATAAAAAAAAAAAAAATATGATGAATGGGAAAAACACGCGCGACGACGGATCAAGAGTTTAATCCCCCCCGAAAAACTCTTCGTGTACAATCCTTTTCCGGTCTAAAAAACGACTAAACAGGTTTATATATAAAAGCGAAAATGATTCGAGTTCGTCTGAAAAGGGAAAAGTGGCGGGGGGGTTGGATTGGTGTAAGGGATGGTGGGGAGGTAGTGGTTGGTTGGGATTTTATGGAGCAATGTCAGCATGTGTCATTCGCGAACGAGTCTTTTTCTTCTTTTTTTTTTTTTTTTTTCAAAATTGAGTCAATTTCATGTAGTAGTACATTTGTCTTTGTTTCCTTGAATAAGGGAAAACAAAATAATTTGACTTTTTTTTTATTCTTGCACAACCTGAGATTTTTTTTTTTTTTAAAAAAAAGAAAACTTCCATTAATAAAGAATTTTTTTTACGGATCGTTAAATCTGGCCCTATTGTCGAAACGTCAAAATTAAAGAGAGCACAAAGGAATCGGAATTGTTATCTTTTTTTTTCGGGGGGGCAAAGCATGTTTTTATATAATTTAGAAGATGACACGAAGCGTCAAGCGGATTAACTTTGAGCAGACATTAAAAAAAAAAAAAAAAAAAAAAATTACGATCGTGAACACGATTCCTTTTTTTTTTATTATTATTATTTCTCGATTGTTTCTAAAAAAACACAACAAAAACGAAAGAAACATTTAACAGCATAAAATAATCGAGATACTTACGATTAAAAACGATAAAAAAATAACGGGTATACCCCCGTTTGGAAAAACCATATGTTAGCCGGAAAAGCGTATTGTTTCAAACACAAACTGACCCTCACTGTGAAAAAAGGAAAACAATCGAAACGGTTCCGAAACCCGCGTTTTTTTCCCCGGAAAAAATCCCCGTCGTTGAAAAAAAATTTTCGCCGGGTTTTTTTTTTCATTCGCAAAGTTTTTTCTCCCCCGTTGTCAAATTTTCCTCTTCAAGAAAAGACAATGGGGTTTTTTAAAGGTTACGTCACGTGACACGACGGGTCAATCTACAGCGAATAGTACTCGACTGAAGACTGGTGAGGTTTTCGGATACAGCGGTTTTCGTGAGATGCCCAGAAACTTTAACGTTATGAACATCGGGCCGAGTTCTGAAATAGCATAACTTCAAAACTGAAAGAGACAAAGGGATCGACGTAAATCGCTTCACGTGAGACTTCCGGTTTTATCTCCTCGAAACGATTTTCGGATTTTTTAAACCTCCCCAACGCCCCCGAATTAAAAATCCCTAAAATCCACTCGTCCTCCCTCACTCACCCACAAAAAATTAAAAAAATTCACTTAATATCATTCATTATTTAATTTATTAAACACGTTGGAACTTGATTGAAATTGTGCGCTACTCCCTGAAAACAAAACCGTTGTTACTCGCCTAAGCGCGATCATGCTACTCCAACTACAAAACAAAGGATGAGCACAGACCGACGCTTTCGCGAAGACTTAACCCGTTTCGGAATTGAAGCGAGTTATAATTCCAAGTTCGTAAAACTTCGTACAACTCCGTCTAACTCCGCGTGAACGTCAATACGATAGATGTACTTTACAAGCATATATTATTTGAACGAAACCGACCGAATGAAATGTATTATTCATATACGGTTTTCGCGGGTCTTATCCCAAGGAATATGATATACAATAATGTTTTCAAAATTGACTTTCATTCCTTTATTCTTCCTTTTTTTAATGCACTTCCATTCCGTTTTTAAATGCCTTTTTACCTCGAACTAGATGTATTCCAAGAAAAATTTTTTTTTATCTTTTTTTTTTTTTCGGGTACAAAAGAAGGTGATATTTCAAAGTGTTAAGCAGGATCGGAATTAGGGTCCGCTTTTTTTTGTTGCGGTCAATGATCCGCGGGGGTGGGGAAGATGTTGAAGAAGATAGGAAAAAAGGGGTTAAACGGAATTGGGCAAGCAGGTCGAAACCGGTTTAAAAGAGGATTAAAACAGGGTCGAAATAAGGGTGGCGAATGGTGAAGAGGGGGGGATTAAGGAAAAAAGGGAATTGAAAAGGCGTGATTTGTCACTACGGTGTGGGAAATTGAAAAGGGAAGATGGATTACCTTTGACTTTATTTCCCGAAAAGAAGAACGTGCAGGGACGGAGTAAAGGGTAATAAAAAAGGTGGAGACTTGGGAAAAAAAGACGAGTTCCTGGAATTAAAGATTAAATGGGAAAAGGTTGATTAATTAGTGGGGGCTTTGAAGTTTGAAGTAATTTACAGGTAAAGTGAGATCGTGATTTTAATAAATGAAAAAGTGAAGGATTTGGATTTTGAAGTTCAGAGTAAACTTCTCGCGTTTTTTTTGGAGCTCAAAAAATTTTGAATTTCCAGTATTCAGGAAATAAGAGTAGCAAGCATAGTCATAAAATTAAGGAGACTGGCAAACTGTTCATTATGAAAATTAAACGCTATATTAAGTATCGTGGAGACTTCCATAAGAAAAATATTAGGCAGGCATGATGGACTCCCCCCCCAAGATTCATGAAACTACGAACGCGGAGGCGTTAATAAAACTCTAAACCCTAAAATATCGCCTTTCACGACTCCAGTTTGCCCGTCTTTTAAATGACGCTAGCGATCACGGAGGCTTTGTCCAAGAGCTTCCTGTAAAGAACGCGGGGTACGAATTTCGTTTTCTACTACTTCAACAAAGCCTCCATGACTACTTTAAAAGTCCCCATTTAATGAATCCGGATGGGCAAGTCCATCATTATGGCTGCCGAATATTCTGCTTGTAGAAATTGCCATGATACTTAACATGTCATTTAATTGGCTGACAATTTGCCAGTCTAACAAAAATAGGCTGTTTTCTCCCTTAAAATAATTCGGATTTTTCTCCACTGCAAATAACTAGCTAGAAGTATTTACTAGGCTTGGTAAATCGGTCGCATTTTTAATGTGAAAATTGGTTTCCTATTTCTTTACATAAAAAAACTGACGAAAATGTTAACCTTCCGAAAATTTCTTATCCTTCTCCTACGAAAAATTTCAACTTCTGAATGAATTCTTTTTCTGGCCTAATCTTTCAACTTGAAAAAAAATGATAGTTCTGTAAAAATCCTGACTTGACTACCTAAACTTTCGAAAATTTATCCTTCATTAGCTAAAAAAAATATTTATCCGTGTAAATTTGCTTGTAATTATTAATGGGCAAAAGTACTCATCGGTTCCCATTCACATAGACCCTTTTTGCATGAAAACATATCGTCCCTCCCTATTGACCAATGGCAGCCTTTGACGTCATCACCCCCTCTCAACTCACCGTCACCTATATAAGCAACAACACGAATCCAGCGCTGCCAGTCGTTTAGCGTACTCCGACCAGAACACATCGAAAAAAATTGTTTTCCCGCAGTTTTAAAGAATTAAATAATTAAGTATTTCAATTTTAAATATTTAAAGTGATGTTTGCATGATTTTTCGTCAAGGAAAAAAAAATCTGAGTGACATTATAAAATAAATAATTTGTAGTAACTAAAACATTTTTTTTTTTTTTTTTTTTTTTTTTTGGAGAAAAGTATTGATTAATTTTTTAATTTTATTAATAATAATTAGGGGGAAGGTTTCCTATAATATCTGGCGCGAAAATCCCTCACGATGGACAGCGTTCACAACTCCTGGGTGTCCAATGGCATTGAACGCATTTTCTAATTCCAGTTGCCATCGCTAAGCGTCCTTTTCAGATCAGTTGCACGAGAATGCAGCTGCAGCACGAGAATGTCAGAGGCACACTACAATAATTTTATCTTTCCAGGAATCCCTACGATTGTCTAGATTTATCAAAGTAGCTTATGTGCTGGAGCACAGTGGACCAATGGATATTAAATGTACATAAAAAGTCCTTTTACAGTCCACGGGACTGTAAATTTAACAAAAATGCGCAAAGAAACCAAAAATCTAATCAAACACTGGAGGATTTGCCACAAAAAAATTTAAGCTAAATCTCATGATGAAGACATTTTATATAACTTTTCACTCAACTATTTCCCAACAAGAGAAAAAATGGATAAGGAGTATAATATAAATTCAAAAGCACCGAAAAGGTAGAGGAGTTTCACAAACCGCTTTGAAAACGAAGTAACCAACAAAAAAGATCTTGAATAGTTTAGGAATTTATCAACGAATAAAATGAAAATCAATAAATCCTTATTGTGCTTGGATGGAATCTTACAAATAAAGGAGAAATTTTCAAAGAAGGACGTAGACCTGCTATAATCCACTCTGGAAAAACCCTTTTTTTTTCTTCCTTATTTTCCCTTCGATTCGAGAGATTTGTTAAGAATTGATATTGTTCCTCGAAAACGGTGCCAGAAAATTTCCCAACGATTTAAATATTTAAATTTTTAATTATTTCCGGGGTACGTTTTTTCCAGCGAACGAGAGGATGATCAATTAGTACGCATCGTGTAAAAAATCCACCTAAAAATTTTTAATTACTATTCATGAAACCTAAACCCTACATTCCGTGTAAGAAAGGAGGAAAAAAAATGAAAATTGTGAGAGATGACAAGTGGCTAGAGAATTATAGTAATTATGCCGGGATTTACGGTGAAGGAAACCAGGAACGGAATTAGGCGTTCGAAGGAAACGTCCCCCAGAGATGCGGAAAAAAAAATAAAGGGAAAAAAAAGAGGAAAAATCTTTGATGTTATTACTAGGCGGTGGCGAGAAAAAAAATGTAATAAAACTGCTTGTATCGAGCTTTGTTTTTAATCTAAAAAATCATCAGGATCGAAATAAGGATTCTTGGGGAAAATGAAAGAGAAAAAAAAAAGAAGAGCCTAATTTGTAATGAAATTACTTTGGCGAAGTGACTGAATGAAAAAAGAAAATATATAAGAAAGAAAACCGACGAGATTTCGAGTTTGCTAGAAAATCAGGGGCGTAATTAGATTTTGGAAATGAAAAGCTGATTTCGAAAGGAAAAATGATGAAAATGATTCTCGAGGCGAAAATGAAAAAAAAAAAAAAAAAAAAAAAAAAAAACGAAAGACCGGTTGTAATTATGCTTGGAAGACATATCAGGGTCGGAAAATGGTTCTTGAAGGAAACAAAAGGGGAAAAAAGGGGAGAAACTTGATTTCACAAGTAAGTGGAAAAAAAATTAACTGCTTGTAATTGAGCTACGATCTTTACGAGGAAAAAAAATTCAGGGCCGGTTAAAAGATTTTTCCGCGAAAAGAAAATTTTCAATATTGAAGATGGGAAATAAGATGCAGGGTAAAGGTTCTCGTCCCTGAGAAATGAAAGTTTTCGAAGAAAAAAAAAAGATAAAAAACAATGGTTGCAAATTAAACATCTATAAAAATTCAGGGTCGGAGTAGGATGCAAGAAAATTTTTTTGGGGGCGAAGGCCTGGTTGAATTTATGGAAAGTGATTGAAAAAAGACATCTTTCTGATTAGCTTTGCTATCAAGATCGGCGATCATTGTGGCGATTTGGGCAAAACGAAATAGGGACCTCAAATGCTTGCCATACCAATCTTGCAGATTCTCAAGCCATGAGATCTTCTTTCAATAGGTCTGCGCCTATCCTTAATCTTCCCCTCCATTACCAGTTCAGTTGCAGGAGGCAATAATTTTAAATCCTTTTTAATACTCGGGCCTCGAGTAAACGTTCTGCGAGGAGTCTCTCATAACATTGCTACGCCACTGGCTTAAGGCATGGCTAATATATTTGGGTCTTCTACTATGTGACCATCCTTTGGCCTGTAACCGTGATCTAAAAATCTTTCCTTCTAGAAGACCACCACCTTTTTTGAAAGAGGACAGAAAAATTTCACGTCCAAAGATTTTAGAAAAGGCTAAAAATGGCTAAAACAATTTTATTAAGAGCCAAAGCGTTTACCATCTCATCTAGCCTAAAATTCCCATTGGCTACGCTTCTGAGAAATGAAGATGGAATAGGAGACGATTGCTGCAGCATAAATATACGATTATGTAAGAAATTAGGAAAGGAAAAGATCGTTCTATGTTGCAAATAAGCTTTAATCTAATTCAGGGTCGGAGTAATATTTTTTTTTTTTGTAAAAATAAAAACGTTTTAGCTAAAAGCTCTTGGGTTCCCCATTTCCGATTCATTTGCGCAAAGAATAAAATAAAAATGTTTCGGGCTAACGGGAAGAAATATGTTACGAGAAAAAAGAGTTAATAAAGCCAACTGTGAAGCTGATAAAAAGAAGATTTATTTAAAAAAGATTTGGGAGCTTCGAAAAGAAGGAGAATGAAAATCAGAAAAAAAAAGGAAAGAAAGAAAGAGACAAAAGAGAAAACGTAACAAAAGAAATAAAAATGACGGAAGTAAAGAACCGGAGTCTTTTCGAGTGGAAAAAGGAACGAGAGAATTGTTGCGATTGTTTTTTTTTCTTTTTGCCTTTCTTTTATTTTCATTTTCTTTTTCCCGTTATACCATATCACCTATGCGCTTTTCCCAAGAGTAGGTAAAAAACCGATAAGAAATGATTCGGAGGAACGTGATGCATCGCAAGGGTTTAAAATCTGAAAATTTTCTTCGTGTTAATCGATTTGTTAATTTTTTACCGGGGGGATGGGAAAGTTTGAAGAGGGGGGTGGGGGTGGGGAAGGGAAAGAGGGTGAGCTTCCGAAATGGCGGAGAGGATATTTTAAAAAGTGGATGTAAAGGAATAATGAGAGAGAAACGATAGGGAAATGTCAGGGAATGACCTTTTCATTTGTTTGGAAAATGGGACGACTTTGTGAAATGTCAGAAGAATACATCAGCACTTTTGGGGAGAAAAGCTAAAAATGCGCCATTTCCTCCACGAGTATAATATTTCGCTTCAATGCATCATCCTTTTTAAAAAAAAAATACAAAAACAAAACGAAAAATCATGGAAAACAATATATCGTCTCTTGGCTAGCTTTTTCATACAAGAGTCTTTCCTAATTTCCATTCGAGGATATTTTTTCCAATGAAGTATACAAGGCTGGTGATGTAAATTCGTTTCGTTTTTTATCATTTATTTTTATCCGGCAATTATCGTTAAATCCATAATGTTAAGATTCCAGCTCTACCACTGCCACCAGTTTTCTTTTTGGAACGAAAAGATGAACCAGAAACATGGGGCGGCCAGGTTTATTCTCTTTCCTCAGTTTTATGGCACTTAATCTTGGAATTGGTTGCTTATCATGGCATTGCAGAGTCCCAGACCGCAAGAGAAATTTAAAGCAAGTTAAATGTAAATAAAAATTACAAGTTTGTAGACTTGCAATAAATTTGAAAAATCAAGTCGGTTCTTTTGCTTCTCACTTATTGCAAAAGAACTAGTTTACAGAATTCATACTTGCAACTGACTTAATTGGCAAACTTACGAGGCAAGCATGGTGCAAACCTAGTTTTTAATCGCAAATCATGCCTTCAAAAACTTGCAATAAACTTCTTAAACTGAAATTAAATTTAAAGTAAGGTTGCAAATGCAAGTAGTGATTTTTTTTTATTTAAAAAAAGCAATTATTCGTTTGCTGCAAACTTGTTTTTGTTTTTTTTACCTGGAGGAACTTGCTTTCAAGTTGATCAAAATGATCGAAAAATACTCCCTTCTTTTTTAAACTAGTTCCTTTGCAGTAAGCGAGAAGCAAAAGAACCGACTTGATTTTTCAAAATTATTGCAAGTCTGCAAACTTGCTCTAAACTTCTCTTGAGGTTTCGGATTACCTTAAGAAATCACTCTTGACCTTCAAGGAATGGGCATGGCAAATGAATCGATTCGGGGTAGTAAAATCAGCGACGCAAACTAGCCGCCAAAAAATTTTCTTTATTAGGCCTCCCGAGGGCTGGTTAAGAGGAAATTATGAAATTTCTTAACATGGTGACAATTAATAGAGTTCTGGCACTCCCGTCACATCGTCAGAATTCACCTTGCCTGATTCCCTGATTTTTAAAAGGAAAGAGTATTTTTTTTTTGAGTGATTTTACTTTTTGGGTCTGCTTGTTTGCGAAATCAAGCCTTTGCTTGTTTATTGTAAACTTGTTGTACACTAACCATTCTAATTTTTTTTACGTCCGTATTTGGTTTTTTACTTTATTTCTACCTTACACCAAACTTATTTGCAAGGGAACATCAAATAATCAAAGTAAAATTTTAAATTTATTAGGCAAGTTTTCTTCTTCTTTATCGCAAACTTGCATTGAGTGCCGATTTTTCACTTTTAAAATCAAATGTATTGGCTTTTTGTATAAGTTTGTATAAAGTTTTTATTCAAATTACTCAACAACCGATTTTCGTAAGGCAAATGCAAATAAGAAATTCAGTCTTCATAGTCAAAATCGAATTTATGACAAGTTTAATTTTAAAAAGAACAAATGCAAGGCAATTGCAATCCTTGCAGTAAACGTATCTGCGGACTGGGCGTATTTACTGCATCACCACAGCCGTGCGTCCAAGTGAACGTATTAAGGGTAGCCAACCGCCGATTCAGCGTCCAGAACGACCCTATCAAAATGATGTCTTTCCATTTTTATTTTAGCTTCTCAAGCTTGTTGGTTCGTCATCCAGAATCTTCCTGGTAGACTGCGTCGGTGGAGCACGTGCAATGTTTTGCACACCGTGTCCTCCGTGTTTTAACCACACTTCTGGGAAGAGGCGGATGGCTTCGGTCTTAGGATCTCCTCCTGGACGTAAGACTCTTTCTGATTGGTCCTCTGCTCTCTAGCACCAATCCCTTTCCCTAGTCTTTTCCAGGAAGCCTAATCGGGAGTGGACGATTCGATAAGTCGTCACATATTGCTCCGCCATTTTAGAACTGGAATCTGGCAAGTTCTCGAGTTGTAGTAGATCGCCATATTCTTGAAAGGGAATTCATGAAGAAAACTTATGAAGCAATCATGGCTGCTCAAAATTGAAAACTTTGCAGCTTCCAGGTTGACAATGGCGCTGCCGTATACAGCAGACGACCTATCGAGTCACCCTTTGAAATGGATCCCTGCTTCTCCCCGAATCAAAAATTTTGCCAGAGGCAAAAGTACGGTCGAAAAAAATGCATGCCGTAAACTGGCATCGACCGCCATGTCGTCGAGTTTGAGTCGGACAAATAATCCACCAAGCGCAAGCCACGAGACTGGCTCGTACCATTGTCTCTCCACCCTGAATCCCAATGGTCAGTCAACGTCAAATCCAGCAAGAAACCAAAACACCGAAAATACAAATATTGATGACATTTTAAAAAAAATGGCGGTTTGAATATGATTTTTCTTCTGCCACGAGAGATGAATGAAAACGGAGGGGAAAAAACCGGAGATATGAATATTGAAATTGGAATATTTACAAATGGCTGATTATCGAATAATCGGAAGGAAAAGAACATCTAGCTCGTTCAACCGGAAATAATTTTTAAGCATATTGGAGCAGAATAACGATCTAACTCAACTTTTCCAGCTTTTATATTTATTTATCGACGAGAAAAAGCTATCGAAGAAAATGAAGAAAATCTAAAAAATCCCGTTTTCTCAAAAAAATTTACGTAACAAGAATCGAAGACATCCTCCCCGACGGGGTGGGAAGAAAGTCTGAGAGGGGAGGGGGAGTGAAGGGGGGGGGCACTGTGGGGACCAAGAACAATAAAACCGTGGAAAATGTCATTTCGTTTGAACTGAGCCGTTGCTTTTCGAATGTCTTGAAGGAATACTTGGACATATCGTAAAGATAATGGTAACCATAGCAACCAATCAACATAGTCACGTGATCCGACGTCATCAAATCGCACTTTGTACTTCATTTTAATTCGCTTTCTAAGGCGGCGAGTCATTTTTCAGGTCTGGAAAATTCTTTTATGACTTTTTTTTTTTCGAAAACTCGTCTTCATTTCATCGACTTTTGTCATTTTTCAAAATAAAAAAAGGAATTCGTATCACATCGTAGCATAAACGAGAATTATAAGGCGTTTTCCGTACGGTACGATTGCTTTTCATCATCGCAATGTATTGCAGCGAGGAAAATGAAGGCGAAGAAAATAAGTGATTTATAGGCTTTTCAACTTTAGATTCCATTTTTAAATTAATTAAGAGAGCAATATACTTGATGGTTGATTCCGTTGAAATGTCTGAATGACGAAGCAACACGGCGACGGATCATCTTCCTACGTTTTAAACGTTTACTTCGGAATTGAAATTTAAATAGGATTTAAATCTCAATGATTTCGTAGTAGGCGTCCCATTATTTTTATATTAAACCCGGGTTTTCATTACTTTCAATCTAACAAAATGGCTTCGTTTATGTTTTCTCTCGTGTCTGGGTAATTTTTTTCATGGAGACGGCACGAAGAGTAATATGGATTTTAATCAAGTTTGTTAAAAATTGAGTTCTGTTTCTTATTACTATCTCCGGGAAAATTTGAGATATAAATTTTTGCAAAAAAAAAAAGTCTGTTGAAACGCAACAGGTTCCTTTTCCATTTCAATATCTCAACTTTTTTTTTCCTTGCCTCCTCCCCCCCTCTCCGGTTTCCATCCAAAAAAAAAACTTTCCTTAACTTTTTACTTTCAGTTGGAAAAAAATTTTTTTTGTTTATCGAAAAGGAAAAATTGGAAAGTTTCTCCGTTTGTTGCTTTCGTTTTTCTTATAGCGTAAGAGAGAAAAAAATCTTAAATTACTTACCTTTAATGAAGAAAGAAATTTTCCTTCTCCCCGGAAAAGGAATCGTAAAAGAAGAAGGAGGGGGGATCCGTCGCGTCTGAACATTGAAGGAATTAGCATGACGTCCGTGAAAGCGCGTAAGCCAATTATCCACTTACATCCTCCTTTTTTTTTTCGTTCGACGATCGATCCTTTTTTTTCCTTTCCTTACTAAAGATCCTGAAAAAAAAAAAAAAAAAAATCCATTCACACTAAGGCTAAAAATGTTTAATTTCCTGTGGGGTGGAAGGAAGATTTTAACGGTCAGAAATTAAAGCCCCCCCCTTCCTTTCAGAAACGATCTTGGTTGATGGGTTTGAATAAAATGAAGGTAAAGAATGAATATATTTCGTTTAGATTTATATCCTTGACTTCATTTCCTTCGTTAATATGGTCTGAGAAGTTTTCGCAGTGATATGACATAAGAAAGGAAAATATTTGAAACTTGAATAATTCTAGTTCAAGAGAGGAGACGGAGTCGCTCTCAGACTGAAATGTGGTAGCGTCGACAAAGGGCAGAAATGGAATATCATCCTGAGGAGACAGTATCATTCCTAAAACTAAAATAGTCGGATCCATAGCTCGCTCAACAAAAAATCTGCAAGTACTCTAAGTTCAATTTTAGTCACTTGCTGCTTTCCTTTCAGTCCGCAGGTCCCTTACATGCCCGTATAAAATTTTCTGGCGTAAGAGGTTACTGGGTTTTCTTTATAAAAAATTTTCAATTTACGACTGCTTTCGGACATTATTCTTGTCGAGTTGTTTGTTTTGCTGTACAATACTTTCCATCAAAATTGACTTCTAAAAAGCCATAAAAATATATCAAGAATCTTTTTTGATCGTGACATCAATATCCTTGCTATTGGGTTTCAAAAACATTTACATATGGGCTATATGAAACTTACAATCAAAAGCAAACTTCAAGTGGCTAAAAGAGTTTCAAGTACCCGAGTTCTGATTTGCTCTATTTCGTCATCACCTAATTCTTTCCTCAACCTATTTCCGTTTATTCCTGGACATTGGGCTCTCCCAACTTTTGCAGGACTCTTATAACTTTTGAAGCTCTTTAACTTTTTTCTTCATCTCTTCTGGGACCTTTTCCTTTTTGGTGCCCAGTTAACCCTTTAAGTTCAGCAAGAACACGACACCTGATCTAAATTAGATCTCAACAGCACAACAGATATCTCACCTTAACAAAGTCACCTTTAGCTAAATTTCCTTGTCGGAGAACTAAGGACACCTTTGATTTGGCCACTGCAATTTTACTCTTCCCTCGACCTCACTACTCCACTTGCCGTTTTCAATGATACCTCAAAAACGCCTGAAACTTGATAAACGTAACAGAATTTTCCTTTTCGTGCGGGAAGTTTTACCACTAAACGAAATAATCTCATATAACAGCTTAAAAGTTTCAAGTAAATTATTTAGATTCTTCCCAGGCTTTAAAAAATATTGCTAATCTCCCCACTTTTCATCACTTAATGTGCACTCTCACTCAACAATCTCCCCAAAGATGCGTTACTGATTTACGATATAGTAATACTTCCGCAATTTTACGGAAAATTTAGAATGACAATAAAGAAACCAACGCCGATGGTTTTCCCACAAGATACATAAAAGGAGTAATTAATAACAATACAGCGATGTGACGCTTCAAGTTTTCATCATCATGCGTGAGGAAAACTCTTGAATATGTATAAAATTTCCTTTTCTTTCAATTTTCATTCTCTTTTTTTTTTGAAAACCCGCTTTCTTTCCCTTCATCATTTCCTTCTAGATTTTTTTCCCCCGTAAGTAAATGAAATTCGATACCGGGGAGTTCAATCGGTTTCTATTCAAGGATATATGTAGGAGAGGTTGAAACTGATGAAGAAGTTGAAGATGCGGTTGGAAAGTTGCTTCAATGAAAAGGAACGGATATCGAACGAACTTGAAAAGTTGCCCCCCCCCCCCTCTCCATCCCTCGCTATATTCTCTTCCCCGCTCTCTTTCCCCTAAACCTTGGGGTCTTGTTAAACTTGTGAAGATATTAGATAACGCATTAATTATTTGTCCTAATTAGGTCAATTAATAAACGACATCGGGCGTCACTGATATAATCATAATAATGATTAATTTACGAAGGTATAGTAGGAAGGTTTCGGACATGTGGGACGTCCTGACAATTGTTTTCTTTTTCTTTATTTTTGGCTTCGTCTTTCATAGGTACGATTAAGTTAGTTTTTATGGCAGAACCTAAAAGCATGTTTATTTTTTTTTTTTTTTTATATAGGAAAGAAAAAAATGGGTTTATTGCTGAAATTGATGGATGTTCGAATGTAAAATTATATGATAATGGCTCTCGATGACAGCTACTTCCGGTTCCTGTCTACACCCACGCCACATCGATTTGCTTTACTTAGTCTATATCACGTGTTCGTTTTTCGTCAGGAGGAAAAAGGTAAAAATTCCTTTTTTTTATTTTTAAAAAACAAGAAAACAGTGCAATTTGAAAAGCCATGTAATTTGCTGCCCACTAAGTCGTCTCTACGTTAAAATCTTCCGATGAATTTTCGGAGGTTTCAAAATTGTGTCCATATTCTTCTCCATAAACTTGAAGAATTTCTTCGAATTTTTTAATTGGCATCTCTTTGAGCGTTTTCCTCCAAAATGTTTTATCAAAAGTTTTAATTTTATGTTGAAGATCAAAAAATAAAACTGGGCAGACTAGGGCCCATATAGCTGCTGGTTCAAATGGCTAGAGCTCTTGGCTGCAGCTTAAAGGCAATTGTAGTTGGTAAGGAGCCTGGGAGTGGACACTTCAGTGTGTCCAATGATGGCCAATACGAAGCAAACATGGCGACTCTTATTTCTAGATCATGACGGACCCACAGTCAAAGACCTTAAGAAATCGCTCTTACGGAGGTCTTGAAGCCAAAACAAATCGAGTGAGTGTCTAGAATTCCGTTCAGAAAGAATCATTTCTGACAAAGGAACAAAGGAACCTTTGACAAATACTGTGCGAACGGAATTCCAGACACTCAGTTGATTTGTTTTGGCTTCAGCGCTAAGCACGGGAGTGTTCGGTCTATTTCTTAAGGTCTTTGCCCACAGTTCGAGAACATATGGCAATTTCCAGAATTGCAAATGGCGGCTATAAACATGTAGCAAACGACTCATCAAAGTGTCCACTCCCCAACTCTTGGTAAACCATTTTCTGTCTAGACCTAAGCTCCTCCTTACAAAGATCAGCCTCCGCAGCTTTTTCAAAATATTTTAGCTCTCTGCTCTTCCACCCAAATCTCCAATAATTTTCCGCAATAATAAAACATCTCACGACTCTAAATATAACGAAAACACACGCAACCCTAAATAAACTGCACTATGCTTGATTACCCATCTTGTCATCTAAAATTCAACACATTAAATTGGGAGATTAGTTACATCTATGATTACGGTTTTGAGGAAAACGGTTTATCATTCAAAGCTAAACACAACCAACGGGAAATCCCAATGAAAAGGCTTTTTAAACGCAAGCATGGGACCTCGCAGTGAGCAATTTTCCCTTCTCTCAAGCCCCATTTACTGCCTAAAGCGATTTCTTCGTTCGTTTTCAAATTTTTTTCTCACTTTGATAAACGGTTTCACATCCTCCACTTGCCCTTGGTCACAAAGCACACGGAAAAAAAAAACTACACACACACACAAGGGCGTATTAACGGAGAATGCTTAGATACCGGAACACATCTGCCAGGAAATGTATTTACGACCCGTGATTAATCATATTGCTCAGGCGTACCTTAAAATTTGTCGGTGGCAACCGAACGATCCATCTTTTTTTTTCTTGTCTTTTCCTTTCTTTTAGCGAGTCGGTTAGATCATTTCTTCACTTTCTCGTCAAAATAAGTTTCCTATCGTAAAAATGATACTAAAAGTAAGGAAATTTTAAAAGATATAAATTTTTATTTATTTTATATGATTAATTAATAGCAATTTATATTGTTGTTTTTATTACTTCCGGAAACGTAAATTGATCTAAGGTTAATATATGACTCGCATATCCTATTAAATCTTTTTACACGGTCTTTGATAAAATCGTAAAACAGCATACTCAGCTTTTAGTAATTACAGAGTAACCCGATCGATTTGGATTAGTAAAAGAAAAAAAAAAGTCTCATACCTTCCTCCCGCCCCCAAACCCTTACTGGAACCGTGATTAAAAAGCGTTTGAAATTATATCGTTCTAATGGGTCCCGTGCTGCGTTATATACTTCATAAAAAAAATCACCTAGGAAAAGAAGAAGGGAAAAAAAAGAGAAAAAGATTTTCAATACAGGAAATTCCGTACTCGTAGGACCTCTGACCTCATAAAAAAAAGGCTTAGTCAAGAATTTTTTTTAAAAAAAAAAAAAAAGGAAAAGATTTTTAATACTTCTTCTTACGAGAAAAGGTTTTGCATGCAAAACGCCAATTACCGACCGAGGAACTTTTCCTCTTTCATATTGGAAAAGTTGACGATTTTGTTACGTTCCTGATTCTTTACATCGGCGGATTTTTAATTCTGAATGATGCTAAGAATGAAACAATATTGTGGTAGGGTCGACATTTCACGACACGGTTTAAGCTCAATCCAAGCAGATTGGATAGTTGAAGGGAAAGAAGAGGCAGGGTAACAGGTTAGTTTCCGATTTTTATAATGGAGCAAAAAATTGTAATAGGATTTTAAAAAAGGGTTTGAAATTAAAACTTTCCTTGTGTGGAACGACTAGAGAGCCTGAAAAAGGAGAGAGTCATCTGTATATCGAAATCTGGCTTCTCATTGGCTGTGGCCAAAATCACTTTTAACTAACCTCCGTTGATTGGCGGTGACGTCATATGTCTTCTGCTGCTCGGTACTTAACATACGTTTAGTCACAGCCAATTTAATTAGGCTCTCTAGGAACAACCCATGTTCATTCTTCTTCTTAAAGTGTCTTCCCGCGAAGGGAATTGGCGACCATCATGGTTAGAGAGCTTATTGCGGCGTGCAAGAGACCCTAGCCAAATCGACGGTCTTGGGTTTTGCACAGCAAATCCTCGGCCATGATGGCTTTACTAGGGAGCTTAATACGGTGGCTTTTCAACACCTTCCGCATCGCACCATAGGAGCCATACCGTCAGTCCTCGACTCAGCCTCCTGCTTTCTGGACTTAAGCCTAGCCAACTTTTACCGTCTTCAGCCTTAAGCCAGTACTGGTAGGACTGCTGCCCCCTACCAGAACCCTCACCAGATTGCTACCTCCCGGGTCAAAAGGAATCTGGAGCTCGTCAAGGGCAGGTGCGCCAAACCTGAAGCAGGACTGTTAATGTTCCCACCGACTACCCCATCTTCATTGCGCCTCTTTCATACAATGCCTCGGCTATTATTTTAACGAGAAAGTTTCTGTTTTCACATTTCCTACTACGAATTTTCTGATAACAGCATAATCATTTTAAAATACCTTAAAAAAATACTTTTAGGAAAATTCTTCAACCCCTCATTCTTTTAAACCCGCCAGCCAAAATTAATTTCTTCATAAAACTTGACTTATAACGCTATTAAAAAATTAGGAGCCCATCCCCGAAATAATAACATATTCCCCTCCCTGAAAAACCCGACAGAACATAATCAATAAAAATAAAGCAACGCATTAACATGATTTACTGCGTTTGCAGAAAAAAAAATTAAGACCGACCTACCGTGCCTAATGATCTATCCCCTGTTCCCTCCTCCTCTCAAACCATCATCCAGTCCTCTCGCGAAACGCGAAACGTGAAACCTGAAAAAAAAAAAGAAGAAAATTATGAAAAGAAAATATATGACACTTAAGAACATGAGAAGCAGCAGACAATTTAAAATTAGGCCCCGCGTAATTTGTGAGATAGGTATAATAAAAAAAAAGAAATTACATTAAATATGAAACAAATGACTAACGTTTTAAATGACAAATGAAATAGATACGCCTTCTATTGTTTTATCTCTTTCTTCTGTTTGACAGTTGGAACGCTGCTTTGAACAATTTGACATTCGACATTCGCAAACATTCTAGTGAACATGATTTTTTTTAAATCTTGTCAAATAACCAACTTTTAAGAAAAAAAAAAGGGAGGAAGGAAAACAATAACGGTTTTTTTTTCTGGTGGGGTGAGGTAAGTTCATTTTCTTTTATTTTCGTGGAAATGACAGTTAAAAGAAAAAAAAAGAAGCGATAACTCGTTCATTAGGGAAAATAAAACTTTCGACTTTGCATGTTTTTTTTTGTTCCTCCTTTTTTTTTAGTCTTTCGTCGATTTCTGGTTTTCTTGAGAAACAGGATTGAAAATTCGAAAGTTAGTCTCTCTTCGCAATAATAATCAAAAATTTTCCTTTCGCAAAAATCGAACAAAAAGCTTAAAAAAATCAATACAAGTTTCAACACGTTTGAAGCATGTTCAGAATTGAAGTCCAAGAAGTCCAAGCTCTATAATGCATTCTGAACGAAATCGTGCAAGATCCAACAAGTTTTTACATGTAATAAACACGTTTTTTTGAATATTGTGCTTTTCCATTTAATGCAAGTTTAAACCTGCTTGAAGCATGTTGAAAATTGAATTCGTCAATCAGAACTTTTTGACGTTTCCAAAACAAACTTGGACAAATCTCTGCAAGTTTGAACATGTTCAGGAAATTTTATTAAAAAATTTGTTTTTTACATTAATGCAAGTTGTAACCTGCTTCCAAAAGGAATCAGGCTAACAGAGTTTTTGATAAAATCTGGCACGTTTAGGCAAGTTCGCGCTTGCACAAGTCTTGAAGATTCTTTTAAAATTTAACTTTTTTTCAAGTAATGCAAGTTTCAACACGTTTTAAGGATTTTCAGATTTGAATTTTAGGATTCTCGGGTAGATTTCTTTTCTTTCCTTTTTTTAAGGTGTCGAAAAACTTGTCTGTCACAACCCAGTTTCATCTAACAACCTTCAAAACGGACGAGCTACAGGAGCAGTATTCCACAGAAGGGAATATAGAAAATACTTCTGAACCCGAAAAAGAAGGAGACGAGGTCGAAGAAAAAGTTCCTAAAATAGAAATACAAGACGAAGAATTAAAAGAAGAAATCAAGCAATTTGAAGAATTCGAACTCAAAGACGAGGATAAAAATTTACTAAAAATCCCGGATCCTACAGAATTTGGATCGACCGGAGGAGGCGGAGATACCAAGAAAAAAGAAGAAAAATCTAAAAGTAAGGAAACCGTGAAAAAAGCCAAAAAATCATCAAACAAAACCCCGGAATCGATCGTAAAAAACATCCGAAAAAAAGAGAAATGAGTTCGAAATCATCCGGCCCGACTAGCTTCGGTTCGAAATCGAGCTCAACGTTAAAACTTAATCAGGGAGGCTCAGATTGGTCCGAAGGGAATAAAGAACTCGGTTCAGAGCACGGAGAATCCGATTCGGAATTGTCAGAATCTGAAAGTTTTTTGGGTAAGCTACTTTTCATTATATCTAGACCTGAAAGATTTTACGATGAGAAAACAAAACGAGAAAGGGGGAAGAATAAGGGGGAAAAAAAAGAAAATTCTACGCATCCGTTTGAAAAATGAACGGGGTCAGTTTCCTCAGCGTTCCTCCCCCTTTTTTTTCGACCCTATTTCGCGGAGCGGTCACTCTCGGGACGCTGACCTCGAGATAAAGTCTGATGATAAAAAAAACAGTTGTACGGGAGAATAAAAAAAAAAATGTTGGTTTGATTCCAGCCAAAGGAGCTTTCCTCTTAACACCAAGTTATGAGTTGAGCATGGAGAAAGCGAGTTCCATCTGTGAGAAAATGAATTTCAAAAGCGCTTTCAGTCTCACTAAAACCGCGACCGGGATCCTATTCAAATTCGCAAATCCTGAAGATTATCAAGCGGTATTCAAAAAGGGTTTTCACAAAGTCACTGGAGCGAGATTTTACAAAAAGGTAAGTCTTGAAATTTGAGAGTTCGAATTTTTTGTTATCAATAGGCCGTAAAAGATTATTTAACGTGAATGTGATAGCTGAAGAGTAGCAGAAGATAAGGTTTTGTTGAAAAAATATACTGAGTGATCACTGAGAATCATGGAGTTTAAGAGGAAGTCCTAAAAGTTACTCATATCAAGAAAAAGTCACTCATGGATTGCAGAAAAATCCAAAACGGGCTGTTCAGTTACTACGGCAACAACCAATGTGGTCGCCAGGTTTAGTTCCAAGTCTTGGCGCTGTCAAACCACGATATAGCTATCAACCAAGTTATAGGGCCTCTGACCCATCGGCCTAACAATCTTACTTCAGGCTGCTAGACTGTTAAATAGGCTTTGACAAATGGCCTGCAGAGCCCGATTTGCGAAGAAGCTCCTAAAACTTAGGGCTCCTGATTTTTCCCGACTTTGCTCGACTCCCTGCCCAAAAGTTCGAGTCAACACCATTGAGGTACTGAGGGAGACTCTGGTAAAGGCAGTGGTGCTCCCGCCAGTCTTTCTTACTGGCCCCATTTTGTAAATAAAAAGAACTTCAAAATCTTTCAGGAGCCCCTGAAAAACTTAAAATATACGGGGCCCCTTCTCAGAGGGTATCAGTGGGGGCAGTTGTTATGCCACTGGGCAAAGGGTTTTCTCTGTAATAAAACTACGCCAGTCAATAATTTTGGCTTAATTTATAAAACCAACTCTCTCCATGCAATATCTTTTTTTTTAAAAAAAAGTGAAGACACTCTCGCATCAATAACTTTCCTGGCTAGTAATAACTTTTCCAATTTAATCCCTTTGAAAACTGACCCTGCCTAACCCTTAAAACAAACGCACGGCTTCATTTTTGCAAACAAAAAAAATTGCTAGTTTATACAAGTGAGGATCAGTATTAGAAATCCACCATTCAGCAATAAAAACACCTGCTGTTGGCGCAGAGCCAACTTCATCGATCTGAGTTTAAAAACCGGACGTGTATAACCCACACACATACATACAATCGGGTTATCTGGACCCTAAGCAATATGGGCTTTATATGATTTATTTCAGATTCCGATACCTTGCCGGCCGCAAAAAACGTTCACTATATTCGTTATGGAAATCCCTGAGGATGTACCGGAAGAGGACATAAGGCACTCCCTTTATAAATTCAATTCCATCGTTGAAGTAACGAGAATGCCGAGCATGAACAGCGATGCCAACAGATCACTCACCAACGTATCAAAAATCGATTCAGGTACATTTTCTATTCTCACCCCGATCATTTTTCCCCTTTGGGATAAAATCTTGATTTTCCTTTCAGGGATGTCTTCACCAAAAACAGATAAACCGCCACTTCCAGGACAAAATCCGAACGAATCCCCGTTAGCAACCGGGCCGCCTCCTGTCGTTCGAATAACACTCGCATCCATGGAAGAAGCGAACATTCTTCTCCAGAACGGTTTGGATTTTTATGGGGCTACGTATTTTCCTACGGACACTTTAACTCAAACTGCCATTCCGAAGGAAGCCATTAAGAAAGTCGGTCGATCTGGAAGGTACATTCATCATTAATATAAAATTTATTGCCTTTACGGGAAAAGAAGGGAGGGAAAAAAAAGTTGTGGAAATGGGAATAACTAACAAGTTGAAAGAAATAAGCTATCAAATTCTATGGTTTGTTATATTGTCGTTCCCATTTTGGTAACGATTTGCCAGTAACGAGTTTCGAATGAACTTGTAGGTTAATAGATTCGTTCATTGGTTTTGCGTCAGTCCGGGCGCCGTGTTTTCCCCATTTAACATTTGCATAAAAACAATCACATCGGCTCATTTTTTTTCCCTCCGTTCTTTTTTTTCACCCCGATATAGAAGAATTCTCGGCAAGTTTGGTAATTTTTAAACGATCATATTTTCCCGTTATGCTTTATGTTTATTTTTTTTTTTAATTTTCTATCTAATTGGAAAGAGTAAGAAAATTTTTTACTTTCAAGGGAAAGACAAGAAAGATTACTTTTTGGGGCATTTGGCTGCAGAAATTCATTGGCAATTACAAGTATTAATTAACTCTAACCTCAAGATTTAAGAAAATTAAAAAAGTTTTAAAAAATTGTCCCCCAGTGACCCTAAAAAAATTTTATAGGGAAAACGCCGAAACAGGTCAGCACTGATTCATCAAACCCTACTCAGGCCTGTAGCCAGACGGGGGCCAGGGGGGCCCCCCCTGGAAAATTTTTGATCCTATGAGTTTTCCCTATCCTCCATGTTATAAGGGGTCATTTTGACCCCATCCTGGTAGATTTTGTGCCCCTCCTAATCTGGTTCTCTGGCTACGGGCCTGACCCTACTTTAAAAAGCGAAAACAAACATCAAAATAGTTGCATTTTTAGCCGAAATCTCAAAAATAGAAAAAAAGAAAATTTAAAAAGTTGCCCCTTTCCCTGTTTCCTGACCCCAGGGAATTTTCCTTGGGTCACCAGGCAATTTTCCGAAACCCATGAATTCAAATTTGACCATGCCTACCTAGAAAAGCGAAAATCGATCTCAGTGCAGCCTTATTTTTCACCCTAATCTCGAAAATCTCAGAAAAGTATGGCAAGTGTAAAAAAAATTGCCCCCCCCCCCAGCAGCTTTAGAAAATTTTTTCAGGGAAAACGCGGAAAGAGGTCAACGCTAGTTTGCCAAGCCCTACCCAGAAAAACTGAGATCAATCTCAGAGCAGCCTCATTTTTAGCCTTAGCCTCAAAAATCTAAAAAAATTAAGAAATTCTTAAAACATCACTCTTTGGTTACCCCACAAAATTTTTTAAGGAAAACACCGAAACAGGTGAATACTAATCTGACGAATACTACCCAGAAAAGCGGAAATCCACCTCGTTTTATATTCAGCAGCTCTAGTTTTAAAAACCTACGTTAAATCGTCTTCCAAGAGAAAATCAACCTCAGCTCAGCCTTACGTTTTACACTAATATCAATAGCACCTCTTTTCTGAAGGCGTAAAAACATAAGGAAAAACTATATTCTTGAAATCGGCCCTCCTGGGGCTTCATGGGTTAAGGCCCAACTTGAAAAAATCTTTTCGGGTTAAAATTATCTTAATAAAAATCACTTTCTCCTTTTTGGTTTCAGATATATTGACTTATCAAGCACTATCCGCGTTCAAGATCTACTCCCAGTATTCGACGCAGCCGGTTTTCAAAAAATCGCCCCACCAGCAATGAAAACAGTACGACCTGGAAGTCAAGAATTCGGGAAGAAATGAAAATAAACACGCGCGTGGAACTAACGCCTTAAAACTTAACATTATACTCTCACCGCAATGGTTTTTAGGGTATTATTCCACTAGGACTTCTTTTTGAAGCCTTTCCTTCTCACACCTTCTCCAAAATGAAGACGCATAGAGAAAAGCGCTTATCTAATCTATTTATGTAATAAGTTTCTCTGCTTTTGTTTTCTCCCCCCAAAAAAAATATTTCGATTCTAACTGAAAACATCACCCCGTAAAAACGAAAAAAAAAAAAAAGCTTTTTGATAATTTTGTTTACGAAAGCGAGCTTCCATGTTTAAGCTTAATTTGGAGGAGTGCTTTTAATTTTTAAGTCGAGACTATGGTCTTAAACACGTCGTAGGATTTATGATGCAAAACCTGTGTAAGCTATAAAAGAAAATATAATAACGAAGTGCGTCGTCATGAAGATGGGAGAAGAAAATAAACTTTTCGCCTTAACGAGTTCAAACGCGTGCCTCGAATTATTCCAGCTTTCCTAACCCATCAATTTCTAGTTTTTCCTATCTATGAATAGCTTTTTATACTTTGGAACGTGTATTTTTTTAATAAAAAACATAATTCATACAAAAAACAAAATCGTTTTTTTAAATTCACATGTTTTGTTATTTAGTGGGGAGGCTGTGCTTTTATTTGAAAACTAAGTGAAAGTGTTGTTGTGCCTTACGGTTGGAAAAAGGCAGCAGCTACTCGGTTATTACCTTTTTGTAAAGCCTAGAATATGGGTTTTTTATGGACTAGCTACATGGGGCTACTTCTTCTTCTTCTTCGGTGCCTTCCCCGCGACGGGAATCGCCGACCATCATGGTAGAGAGCTTGTTGCGGCGTGCAAGAGACCCTGGCCGAAGCGACTGTCTTAGGTCTTGCACAGCAAATCCTCGGCCAAGATGGCTACACTAGGGAGCTTAATGCGGTCTCCAACACCTTCAGCACAGGAGCCATACCGTCAGCCCTCGACTCAGCCTCCTGCTTTCTGGACTTAAGCCTAGCCAACTGTTATCTTCTTCAGCCTTAAACCAGTATTGGTAGGACTGCTGCCCCCTCCCTACCAGAACTCTTATCAGATTGCTACCTCCCGGGTCAGAAGGAATCTGCAGCTCGTCAAGGGCAGGTGCGCTAAACCTGCAGCAAGACTGTTAATGTTCCAAACATGGGACTACTGCCTGGAAATTAAAGCTCGAATGGAGCAAACCAGAAGTTGTTCGCGAAGATGAAACCCTTTGTGCCATCGAAATTTATCGCCCTTAACTTTATGCGGAGGTGTTACTTAGTACCCTTAACCAGGGTACTGGAGGGAAAGTTAGTGGCATGAGGAAATGACCGGAGAGTTCTGGGACCAAAGGCTCAACTCTTGCATTGAAAAGGAACAATTAGTTATACCTGGATTGCGATCCACGGTCACAATTCATCTCTACCTTTCAGTAAACTCAATCGACCTATCTCTAGGTTGACTTGTGACGTCACTCGAGTCAGGCAACTAGTTTCCTCTCATCTTCACTTCCCTGAACAACGAAAAAAGCAAACACAAAAGATTTGACGAATCTCAAGTATGAAAACCTTTTCAGATTTGAAAAATCTCCATCATTTTATTCAGAGGCAACATTATAATCAGGAATATTAATCACAAAGACACATTCCTGCGGTTTCATATAAAGCCACGTCCTCACCGCAGAATGGACATTAAAACCGACTGGCATGTTCCCGATGTCTTTGATTAGATTCCGATGACGTGAGGGGAGTTAATGCGTAAAGTCAATCATCTTCTAATTAAGTTTATTTTTCCATTTCTTTAACTGTCGGCCATTAAAAAAAAGAACATTTTTTAGATTAACTTAATAAAATTCCGTTTAAGAGGGACGAAAAAAACCATTTTAATTTTATTCGCAGTTAAGACGGTATAAAAAAAAAAGAAGAAGAGAAGATCCAAGTTTTCCTAGACGAAATTTTCCCGACAAAATAATCAAAATACAAAAGTTAAGTTTCCTCCCCGGTTAAACCGATTTCTCATGTTTAACCGGTGTCCGGATATAGACGAAAACGTCGCGCGAGGGAAGAAAAAGAAGATTGCGAAAGAATTTGCCGTCAGTTCCAGGCGAACCACGAGTTGAAAACCAAGGAATGTTGGGAATTTTGATGTCCCATTCGGTCTCCGATTTAACCTGACTCATCCGCTCCGTTTGTTTCTGTCTACGGATAAGTTCTTCTTAGCATTTCCCATTCCCGACTTCCTATCTTTGATGAATTATTCTCGTGAAATTAGGAGCTATTAAAAGAATTCTAAGATGAAAGATAAAGGGCCTTAATTTCGGAAGGCGACGCGATGGATTTTACGATGACGGCCCGGCTGGAGAAAAAAAATGAAGTGGATATGTCATTCCGGATACTTTAATCGTGCCGAAAAACTATAGGAAGAGGACGTTTCCGGTTCCCGTTTTTTCCCGTTTCGGCCTCGGCTTGTTTTTTTTTTCCTCGGCTCTCGGTTGTTGGGTGGAGTTTTTTTGTTCGCTGTCACAAGGAAAGAAGATGATCCGCCACTGATTGTGGTGTTAAGCGAACACGCCCTGATTGAGATCGTTAGCTTGCAGTCACCATGTCATGACGTCATCAGTTCAATTTCCTGTCATACTCTCAAATCAATGATTATCGTAAAACTGCTCTTCTAACGAGGGATGTTTTTCACTGTACAATCATGTTTTTTGCAGCTAGGATTCCGCCAAAAGGAAAAGAGATGAAATTGACGGTTGTAAATAAACGGGAAATTCTATTTGCTAGAAGTTTGACTCGGGAATTTATTTTATACGAGTTCTAAAAAAAGGTTTGGGCCTGCGGTGGATGAAAGGGTGAAACCAGAAATTTGTAAGAGTGCCTAAACTTGCGCCAGAGGAGTTTACCGTGCTGTGATTCGGAAACTTCTGGCAGGAACCCTCTTTTCACTAAAAGGACAAAGTAACGCATAAAAGCTTGTCTTGTCTTAAATTCACCACCGAGAACTATGACCTTAAGCCAATTGAATAAACTCTGCTTGTAATTTTCCTTTATAGGTCATATATTTAACTTATTGTTTATTGTTTAAAAAGATTTAACAATCATCGCCCTAAGGCATTTGTTATCGTTTATAATGCTAATCACACTCCAGCCCTCTGAGGCACCTCTCAACCTCATCAAAATTGTAAGGGGCAGTGTTTATTAATTTTGTTTTAATTATTTTTAAAAATTCCCTCTCATTCAAAGCTGTTCCTTTTTGGGGCAGTAGGTTAAAGAACCTGATAGCAGCAGTTCCTGGGAGCTTCTCCATTAGAGTGTTTGTGATGCTGCTGTTTTGCAATAGGTGACCCTTGTCTTGTCTTGCCTCGTGGTGGCAGCAAGAACTAAACATATCCATCCTCTTCTTCTTCAGCCTTATTTTTGCATCTATTCCTGAACATAGACCTCTCCTAATTACTCTTCCTGCTGTTTAAATCATGTCGTTGAGTCACTATTTTTGAGTTCCTCTCCTTTCCGCTGTTACTTTTGACTTCCATTGAGTTGATATCAAGCCCGAGCTTCTAAGTTTGATCCTGCGGATATCACCACAAGCACCACACTGTGGCGGCGCCATATCCTCATTAGGAACCAGGTACCTCTCTAATGTTTAAGAACGTTCCAGGACCTCTTACAAAGGTACAAAGTGGCTAAGTACCATCTGCAATTGCTTCCGCGCTAAAAGAAGATATTAAGATATCATCAGCACGCGCCCTCTATATATCTCATCTCCACACAATAAAGCTTCCCGTCTCTTGTATAAAGAGAAAGCTCCAAATCAGGAAAACTTACAATTTTTTTTAAAAAGAATAAAAGAAGACAGACGGATGAATGAAAAGCATTTTAGAAGTAAATACAAATCCTAGGATTATATAGAGATGATTTTGAAAAGATTTTTAAAAGCTACTTTCTCCCCGCTATTCTGTATTTTTTTTTATATATTTTTATATTCTGTTTTCTGATATGATGAAATGGTGAAAAATGAAGACTTCCGGTATTGTATAGCCATTAAATCGAAAAAATATCATTAATCCATTGTAAAATGATTTGTGTTTTTTGTTTTGTTTTGATTTCATCATCGTCGTTCCATTTCTTAATGTTTCCTGCGCCCCCAAAACGTTCCATTATCAACCACATATTTTTTTCCTTTTTAATATTTCCCCATGAAGGGAAAAAAAAATTGCGATATCGTATACGCAAATAACAAGTTAATATATTTAAAAAAAGAAACCTCTTTTCTTATATTTTTTCCCGCAGGAAATAAAAACTGTAATACATCCCAGACGAAATTCGACGCCGTTGAGACGCTCATGAAACGGAAACAAAAAAAACGAGTTCACCCGAGCACAAGGATGTAAGTATTCATAAACAATTTTAATGAGTAAAGTAAGGGAAGAAGTCCATTCAGGAATGGAGGTCAGTTCGTTAAAAGTCAGTTATACAGTGTTCCGCCATGATGCTATATTAGGTAGATATATCTCGTGCCGGATAACCATTAAACTGGGCGTTGGCTGCTTCCTTAGTCAGCGATTACAACAGCAGGCTATTGACTAATGTTGGAAACGTTATTAATCAAAATACGGACTGACACAACTTCATGTCAACCTACATATTATATACAGATTGCTTTTGAAACCGCTATGATTCGAGATATTCCTGGAATTTCGGGTTGTAGCCGCCTAATACGTCCGAGTTTTATGGTTCATGCCGTGTTGCTATTCTTTAATTGGATCGTCAGTATTTCTATGGAGTGCCGGGAAGTCGGAGAAAAATTTGAAGATTTCAGATAAAGTGATTGAGATTAAAAAATCGGGGTTGAACCGAAAGCACATAGTTGCCGGATGAGAAATGTATAAGTGCAGAGAAGAATTGCGAAGGTGAAGGCTAGCGGGGCACGACTGCACTTATTTATGGTCAGTGACGGCGCCAAAAAAAAATTCTGGATGAGGCCAAGTGTGGGCCACAAATTTTCATTTGGGGCCAAAGTCGAATAGTGTTACATTACAGCAATATTACTGTTCTTCCCAAATGGGGGGGGGGGGGGCAGATTTTTTTCCAACTAAAGCCACGCCCCCACCTGACTCCCCCTTGGCGCCTTCCCTGGTTTACGGTCCTCCGTAACAACCATCTTAATGAGAAATATTGATTCCATCTAAATGATCACTATTCTTCCACATCTTCACTCTTGAAAACAGGTCTTTCCTATTTTTTTCCATGTCGATCGGTTTTCTCGGAATCAGCCCCTTCCTGCAGTTTTAATTATATTGCCCAACGACCTTTTTTTGCGGTCTTCTTTTTGCTTCTCACCGACACCCGTCGCCCCATTGTGTTATTATCTTGTCCAGGGCTCCTGGTCCTGCCTTCCCATTTTGCTGATTTTCTGTCACTTCAGTTCTGCACTTATGGCTGTGAGAGGTAGAATCTGAGAGGAGACCACTAGTCTTCAAAAATAAGGCATTGGAAGGATTCTGGGACTGTTGACTGGGGCGTCTAAGTATGCGCTTGAATGAAAGAGCCGAAGGCTCACTGAACAGCCGCTGATTACCAGTGTGATCAAGGCTTGAAGACTTCAATGGTCATGTAGCGAGAGCGCCAGCGACGCGTATGATTCTGCAGATTCTATGAATAAACGCCCGATAGCTCTAAGCCTCTTACGACCGCGGCTTCACTAGGAAAACAATGTTGAAGGTGGTGGAGATTGGTGTTGGATGGATGTTGGAGGTCTGGGGATCCCAGATTGGCGGGCCTCCTGCGAAGATAGAGTCGCAAAGCGCGGGGTTTGTGATGCAGCAATAAGGTTTCGTACCCTGTCGAATCAAGAGTATCTTGTATCGCAGCTCTGCATTGACCTTAAACCAATCAACATTCTAGTCTGTCTGAGGATCTCTGTTTCTAATTCGATCAAACAAACTTACTACCAACATCGATTTGTCCTTTGTGAGCTGTGCTACACCAAGTTGTCTGGCGCTGTTGATTGTCAGTCATTGATTGGCTATGCCCAAACATCGAAGACTTTGAGATTCTTGAGATTTAAAAAGATTTTTGGATCTCACAATACTCGCCTCAGATTTGCTCTTTAAGCAAAAGGTGCCCTCCACTGATTTTTCTTGTCCTTAAGCAAGAGCTTATGCACATTTTATGTCAAAAAAGTACACTGGATTCTATTTTCTTAACCTGATCTTTCCCTTGACTAGATTTGGGGCTGCAAATTGGTCAGTTAAAAAAATAACGATTATGGGAGGCAATAAAGAAGATATTTATTTTAACAATGTGAAATCGACCTGCCACCAGCAATATCCGAATAGCCAAGAAGCCTCTAAACGATCTCGTTAAGGGAAATCACCTACCTACGTTCTGATATCTATCCTACGGTCCACTCAGAGCAAATTAGCATATTTCCGAATCAAAATATTTCAATTACTGCGGTATAGAAAGCTTCTGGAATCCGACAACGGCAAACGTTTTGGAATTTATCATATAATTGTTTCACTGTCTTCTCTTCTCGAACTTCCCAAACCATATAATTGATTTAATTATTTCTGAATGAAAAGTGAATAATCAACCGCATTATTTATCAATAGTCACACAAAACGTTTTGAATTGAACAACAAAATTCTCACGTAGGCTTATAAATCAACATTTAACAAAAAAAAAGAACTAAATGCACAATCCTCCAATTCAAAAACGCAAAAAAAAAAGTGAAGGCAGTCATTGAAAAACATAGACTTTTTAATTGCTATGAAAAGAAGATAAATGGCGGACGTTTTCAAATAATCTTGAAAGATTAAACGTTAAGTCTCACAATTTCTTTGTTCCTCAGCAGCCATGGAAGTAAAAAAAAAATTATTTAAAAATTCTTTTATTAAATTGCAGGCAAGTAACAAGAAGCGAGTGTTCCCTTATACAGGACATCCAGTTCGAATATGTTGTAAAATAACAAAACCACCAGATTGTGGTGGCAGAGTTGTTGAGAAGTCAAGAAGTTCTTTTCAAGAGCTCTTCATTTTCCGCTGAGTCACAGTCATCCTACTTCAACACCCTTTCTAATCAGTGTTGACTGTTTATAATCTTTAACTATTTAAAAAACGGGTCCAGGGGAATCGTCCGCCAAATTTCATTATTAAAAAAAAAAAATTTATCAGGTCACGACTTTATGATCGTATCCTGTGTACATGTGTGTGTGTGTTATTCGAGAAAGTTTACTGTCCGTAGTAGTTTCGCCGGATATTAGTTAGTAAACATGGAGCTGAAGGATGTATTTTCAATGGATTCCCTAATGCATAGTTACCAACTTAAAACAGTCGACGCTGCCAACCGCCGACGCTTTACTCGATCTCCGACTTGGGACTAAATTCGTTATCTTTTCGACAATATCTTATTTCTCCATGATTTTCAAGGAAGTTTTCCCTCTGACCCTCTGGCTTGGGGTTTTACCCGGGACTTTCTTACGTCTCGGTAATATTTAATGAGGTTGGGAAGATGGCAATGGTTTGATAATGGTTATTCCAGGAAAATTAACATTTAGACAAGGTCCTTAATAACGGTAAAATAAAGAGTTTTAGAGAGATGAGAATGTATTTCATTATGGATTAAGGGGATCACAGGGCTTGTTAATGAAAGTTAATTTTTGAAAGAGTTCTTGCGGTTGATTTTAGAGTAGATTTAATGTCGCGTTTTTAAATGTTGGCGTAATGGTCTTTGGTGACGAACTTCAAGCCTCGAGATTTTAAAGAAACTTCATGCTCAAGAAATATTGTTATACAGGGTGTGGTTTAGCTCGGGGGGCAAGCTTTCTGTTTTGGCTTACTCGCTTGAAGGCTGCCTCGAAATAGTTAAAGGAATTAACAACTTATGAGGGTGCTGGGGCATCTCCCAGTCCTTTCCATGAGATTCGGTTCTCCTCTCTATGAAAACAGCCCTTTTCAGCTCTTTTAATGATGTTGTAGAGCCACTGTTTTTGCAATAAAATTCTACTTTCGAGAGTAGCTACGCCTGTTTCACAATCACAAGCTATTTCTCGATATACGGCGAGGTCCAATGGCTCTAATGAGGAAATCCGGAGACTCACTGAGCAACCTTTAAATACTAGCGTGATTCAGGCTCGTAGGCTTCAGTGGGCGGGACATGTAGCGCGAGCGCCCCCCACACGGAGGATTCGGCAGGCCCTGAATGGATGCCGACTACCTTAGACCTCAAGGGCAAACGTCTGGGTATCCCTGACTGCCGGGCCACCTGCCAGGATAGAGACGCTTGGTGCGGTGTTTGTGATGCGGCAATAGAGCTTCGCACCCTGTCGAGCCGTGTGTGGTGTGTGACGAGGTCCAGCACCCCTTCCATAGCCGGAGCAACCTACCAGAAAGTCTTCGTCCAGCTGGGCTCCTTTTCATCGCTAAAATTGCTAGCTGGTCATTGGGCATCCTTTTTCCTTTCGGAAGTGTTCATTCCACTCCTTGTATTTGGTTTTGACGAAGAGGAATGTCTTTTCGATTTTCGAGAGTTCTTCATTTCTTATTCTGTATTGCTGCTGACAGTCTCGAGCAAATCGGGCACGCTCTGCAGCGAGCGTCAAGATGCCCGTTCTCTAAATCTATTTAATCGCAAACTTCATCTCACTGTTCCATCACTCCTGGGCCTGCCCGCCTTTGCAGCGGGCCTCAGTACGAAAAACCTTTAAACCTGTCTACAGCACCACGTCTTCAAACACTTTTAAGGGATTCATAACCGACACTTAAAGAAAAGACAGATTAATACAAAAGCAGTATCATCAACAAAAAAAGGTGTCTCACACTTACGAATACATATAAAAAAAATACAACAAAGTCAGACCTTGAAAATAAATGCAAGCAAGTGCTAAACATTTTCAGCAATCACCTAAAACCCATTTAGTTTGAGTATGAACGCTCTGAACTGAACTTATAAAAATATTCTCCAGTCAAAATTTTTTTTTAAAATTACGAAAAAAAAAACGTTATTTCCTAAAATCATTCCTTCCATATTTTTCAACTCAAAACATGACTCAATCCAATTTCTGACTTCCTACGACCCTGCTTCAACTTTAAATTTACTTCCTCACCCATTCGTAAATCGCTTAGCCACCTGACCCAAACTCGGAATTGCAAGGCAACCTACATTAAATTTTTCATATCGTCTAAACACATATATAAGTTTACCAATTTTCTGCACACAAAATCTTATTAAAGTAAATTTAAAAAAAAAAAAAAAAAAAAAAGCTTTTGGTAAACTTATTAAAAAGCCGCGGGTGTCCAAACGCTTAAAACAGGCCGTGTAGCCGCTTATCAGTCCGGCCCTGGTTTTTGTTTAATGTAATGAAAATGTTACGACTGACACCCTCTGCGTTGATCTGCCCTGCTAAAAGCATGCCGTGTTGTTTATATCAGCTCTAAAAGCTTTCTTTGCTTTTGTAAGATACTTTATCACACTTACCAATGTCCTTTTTTCTTGCTTTCCCCGATTTTTTTTTTGTTCCCGGCGTGTAAGGTGTTGTTAAAAATATCGCCGATTTCCATCCATTAACACCAGTTATAAACGTTCGAAACGAGCGTTCCACCGAGCCCTTTATCCGTTCCAACGGCCGTATATCGCGTAGACCTAATCAACAAGTAGGCGCCTCGGGCCTGGAAAAGAGAGGAAAAGCAATGATTATCTCTAACGAAAATTACATTGGCGTGAATACGGGAATAAAACACTGTAGAGACGCAGTGATGGCAACCGACGACAGGCCGGCGTTTATCTAATATTTCTCAAAAAGGGGATAAATTGACGTCGGTCGATTTAGTTAAGCTTACGGGTCTGGACGTCTTTATCTTGTTAGCAATACTCGTGGCGCCATACTACAAACATACTTTGAAAATCTTCGCATCGTCTTTAATAAGAGATAATTACGAAGAAAGAAAAAAAAGGAAAATTTTCTTTTTGATTTTTGAGAAGGGTTTCTCTTTTTTTTTCCTTTCCTTTTTTTGTTTTCTGTCCCTTTTTTTTCTTTTTTAAAGGTAAGAGAATTGCAGGTGGAAGGAGATGAGAAATTCCTGAGAGGATCAAGGAGAGACACCGAGAGAATATAAGGATCGTGCATTTTGAAAAATTTCAAAAATTGATGTAGGAAGTTTGGACTTCCGGGGAAGTAAAAATCCCTTGGACGGTTAAGTCTCAACCGGAAATGGCGATTTTTTCCCCCTCCTTTTTCATAAACCTTAATACTCTTTAGTGGAATAAGAAGAAAACGAATAGGATCGGACGTGGTGGCTACAAAAAAAAAGAAAAAAAAAAGAACGTTAAATTTTTGCTACTTTTTTCCTCCACCGGTTTTCGTAATCTGATTTCCGGTTTCGACTTGTTGATCACGAAAGAGGGGGACAGTTTTATCTTGCGACACGGGGAAAATAAAATCCAAAAGATTATTCTGAGGTTAGAATCAAGATTTCAAGACTTTTTTTGAAGAAATGTGGGTTTAGGGGAATTAATTACAGCTTACTGAAACTGGCCTACAGATTTTTAGGCCTGTTTTAGAGGACTAGTTTCGCTAGAATCAGTGGCGTAACAATATTTTCGGGGCCCCCGTTAAAGATTTAGGAAATTTTTTGGGGGCCCCCATGAAGAATGAATTATGCTGGGGGCCCCCCCGCAAGAGGGAACTAGCGGGCCCGGTTGTTACGCCACTGCCTAGAAACAATTTTTTTGAAATTGCTTCAGAGAAACCGTTTTCCAAAATTTCTGGTGTAAACTATTGATCGACTTCCTAAAATTTTGACGATTTTGGCATTTAAAAAATTTTTTTTAGTTCAAAATAAAATTTCTATGCATCCCTTAATCGTTCATGGGATTTCGTTACAAGGACTACAACAAATCCGGCTTGTTAATGATTTTATTTCAATGGCGCAGCAACCACCCCTGCAGCCTCTGCAGTTGCGGGGGGGACTTTAGGGTCGGAGTTGCCTCTGGTCTTTGAATAGGAGAGTAAATTCCATACTTAACAAAAAGATGTAAAAGATTCAAAGAGGAACAACTTTTTGCGGGCGGGGGGCTCTTCTAGCATTGCTAGGCCACTGCTCTTTTTCCAGGATCAGTAACTAGTAGAAAAGGTGTAGGCGTAGGGATGTATGTGGTGCTCCCACCGCCAAGTGGTTTGCCACTGCAAAAAGCACCCAGAACCTCAGGTACTTGACCGGGAGGTAATTAACATTAAACATCTCTGGTGGAAGGCAGCAGTGCCCACCAGTATCGGAATGGAGTCTGTCGAAAGTGTTTTCTTTTACTGAACTTTTCAAGACGCTGAAGAGTGTATTTGAACCAGCTGCAAAACTGCGGACAAGAAGGCAAGAGAAAAACCAATGCACTACTATTTTCCGTAGAGTAGCCATCATTTTTGTCTCTCATTCTCCTCAGGATAGATGATAAATCTCCTACACTCGAATACGAGTGCTGCACATTAGAAGGTCTCCCTCAGTAAAAAATAAACGTTTTGGCCAAAGCGGTACACGTGCCCAAACTCATTCCAAACTCACATAAAAATAAATTTAATTTCTTAAAAAATCTGTATCCTCAGACTATCTTGCATCTCTATTGCTTTGATCTCTCAAATTTTTATCAAAACCCCAAGTTTGAATCCAGCGATCCGGAAAACCCTTTCGATCTCAAGACCAAAAACAAATAACCATTCCAATCATTTTTCTTCTCCTTTACAAAATAAAAATTTCATATATTCCACGTAGGAAAGAAAAAGCATTTCTTTAAAATGCAACTCGTAATCGACAAATTCAAATCGAAAAAAAAAAGAAGAAGAAGCTCGGCTTTTTACGCAACTCCAAATGTCAATTCCACGTCTATTCAATGTCGAATTGCAACACAGGAGTTTTCAAGACTCAATGACAACAACTTAAGAGAGCGGGAGGAGAGAGAGAGAGAGATAGAGGAGACATGCCTCCCTTGGAAATCCAACACAATATCAGATTCTTAAAAGGTCTCAAATAACCATGTGTTCCAGAAAGGATTCACCCGACGACGAACCCATCGCTTATAACCTCTCGCTAGAAACTAATCTCAACTTTCGGCATTCGAGATCAAAAGTGACATTTCATTTACGTCTCCCGCACTAAAAACCCTCCTGCTTATCAAACATTCTACTCAAGACTCGGGATAAAGCTCTGTCGTTTAAGGCATTTTCGTAAACACGAGCCCATGCCATTGAACTCATCCGACGAGATAAAACGTTGATGATAACTCGAAAATCGAATTTGAAAGTTTTGAAATCTTTGCAAAATGGTAAATGTTTACCGTGTTTTGCGATTTTCATTCAGAGACTATATTTTGTAAATGTAAATGAATGGAAACTGTTTTCATGAGGGAGATGTAAATGCAGTATATATTTAACAGAGAAAATGTTCGGCTTTAGCATTAATTATTTTAACAACCTTGTAAGGTTTTTCTTTACAATCTTTCCCACAGTAAGCCGTCCCCTAAAATCACTGACCTTAGCTTGCCTTTTCAAATTTAAAAAAGTGACGTCATGCGCGAGTCGGACGAGCTTTGGTAGGCCAGTTGGGCACACTATGGTTTCACTATGCATAGTAACCATCCACTCACACATTCGCGCCCCCTCGGAACGGCAACGGTACGGTATCGCTAACACGACCTTGCGCACAAAATTTTAGAGCTTGCACGCCTGCAGAAAATAAGTTATGCATAGTTTGGCAGTAGCACCAAATAAACCCTTGGCCGCCTCTCATCATCGCAGCCGAAGGGGCTGCTCTCCTGGGGCTGACCGGTTCCTCTACAGGAACATAAGCACAAGTGATGAAATTAAATCTAGTCCTAAACTCGGTTATTATTTATTTTTCAATTTTTGCTTTCATTATTTTAAGACTAGTCGGAAAAAACTGCAAAATAATGGGAAAAAAGTTACCACTTTTTTTACTTATCATTTATTTATTGCTATTAGCAGAACCGAAATTAATCTTAGCAAAAGAATTCTAAAATTGCCCAACGCTTGGTAATTCTATAATTGCCTAGAAAATATTTTAGGCAATTCTAGAATTAGCCAGCGGTTGGGCAGTTCTAGAAATGCCCGGCAAAATTTTGGTCAATTCTCAGAATTGACCAACAACACTATTTGTTGGGCATTTCTAGAATTGCCCAAAAACGGGAATTACCCGTAACACATATAAATGTGATTTCTTAAACTTAGCTGCCATAAGCCAATTTTATGACTTTTTTACACAGGTTGACAGCCCAACCTTGCATGGCAACTTTGATGGCGCAATAATCGAATTTAAAAGTAATTGGTCTAAACCTAAAAATATTCACAGTGCGACATTTTCTCTAAGAAATATCTTTACGATTTCCTTAACCCATCAAAAAACTTAAATTTTACATTCCCGGAAGTCATCTGTAAAATTTAGCGAAAACGCAAAATGAATAAAGCGCGGGAATTTCAATCGTGATAAATAAATTAATCTCAACCCCGATTCGAAACCCTTCCCTTCGGGGACGGTTGCATAATCATGATAATAACATCAAAATACCAAGGCATCGAGGGTAAAAAGAGCTTTTCGGACTGAAAGCTTTACAATCAAAAAAAAAGGGAATCTCAGAAAACAACATCGTTCGTTGAAAAACAAAGTAAATCCCGAAAACTAGAAATCCCCGGTAAAAATAAACTCTCCGAATTGTTTACTGTTAGATTTTACCGTCAGAAAATTGCACGATCGTACCTAACGGTCTCTGGGCCTTTTCCCCCGTAATTTCTATACGGCGAGATATTTTCTTTAAAGGTCACTTGTGCAAATACTCGCTTCAAATTATGATTTTGAAAAGATTTAGGCTAAGATGATGGCTTGTAATCCTCGGGATCGTGACGTTTCGCGTCTCCCATAAACATAGTGAAATTTTCTAAGGTTCCCGAAGGATCGAAATTTAAAGTGAAAGGTTTACGAATCCCACGAATATGAGGCTCCGTGGTTTTTTAAGCGGGGCTTTAAATATTACACTGGAAATCTTATTATGGATTATATATTTCTAGAAGTTGTATAATTTTATTCGCTGACATAAGCGTAGTCGAAGGCCTCTTTTAAAGAAGATTTAAACGTCTTTTCCGCAGTCAAAGTAAAATGGGGGTAAATAATATACAGAAACCTGGGAATGTAAAATATTCAAAGGTTGGATTCTCTCTTTTTTTTTTAAAAAACCTCCTTTCCCTCCTCCCGACCCGAAAAGATTCCCGACATGGGTGTTGGGTTAGCGGAAATTGAAGAAAAACATCATCGTTGAAACATGCTTTTAATTAACTTCGAATTTATGTTAAAATTCTTTCGGACTGACTTCTTCTTCTGTTTTATGCTTGAGAAGAGAAATTAAGTTAGTTTACAAGGTGATTTTTACCTTTTTTTTTTTAAACACGAGATAAAAAAGGGTTTCGGGTGTTTGAAAATTTTTGCTTTATTTTTCCAGCTTTCGTGTTTTGTAGGCGGATTTTTTTTTCCCCTTCCTGACATTGCGAAGACAGGATGAGGGATTTATTTTTAGATTTTGATGGATTAATCGATTACCGAGAAAAATGATTAAATGGTTTTTGGGAGATGTTATTAGAATTATTTTTTCACGGATTAATGATTCAATTTTGTAAATATTGTTAAATCAGGCCTAATTTTTAGTGAAAATTTTCTTCAAGTTTAAACAAGAGTGAATTTATATCTGCGGCCATATAAATTTTAAATGTCAATGGGGTCTTAGTTGAATATAAATTAGAAGTAGCTAACGGAGTATTTGTGTTTTTCAAGTAAAGAAGTTCTAAGAATGAGAAAAAGCGCTTTCAAATCTTCATCTTCAAGAGACTTTTCATTTCCCTTTTTCGGCAAAATGTTAGGATATTGGCTCTTCAATACGTACAGTGGCCCTCCGCAACAGTCTGTCTAGCTCGGGCCCAAGCCATTAATCTAAAAGACATTTCATATGAAAGGAGCAACGATTATAACTTGTACTGTTTGATTTCGTCCCAATAGGGGCATATTAAACAAAAATGTGCCCATAGATCCTAATTTTTGGCACGCTAAATAATATGCCTTGTTTGTCAGCCAAAGGCACTTTTAAACTTTCACAAAAAAATTTTCCAGAAATATTTTCAACTTCCTTTTATCAAGTTTTTCCAGCAGTCAAGATTGCATTGCGCTTTTCATGCAAGAAGTATTAATTTTTCATCCAAAATTTCCCAGTATCAATTTTTTGCTCCATCGTTTATTAATAAACTTAACGAATTTCTTGGCTTTAGCGTCCAACTTTTTAACTTAAGCGTCCATCTTAAAGCTTTAGCGCCCATTTTTTAGCTTTAGCGTCCATTTTTTAGTTTAAGCGTCCATTTTTTAGCTTTAGCGTCCATTTCTTAGCTGTAGCGTCCATTTTCTAGTTTTAGCGTTTATTTTATAGCTTCAGCATCCATTTCTTAGCTTCAGCGTTCATTTCTTAGCTTCAGCGTCCATTTCTTAGCTTCAGCGTCCATTTCTTAGCTTCAGCGTCCATTTCTTAGCTGTAGTGTCCATTTCTTGGCTCTAGCGTCCATTGTATAGCTTCAGCGTCCATTTCTTAGCTTTAGCGTTCATTTTTAGCTTAAGCTACCATTTCTTTGCTTAGCGTCCATTTTTTAGCTTCAGCATCCATTGCTTTTTCAACAGTACCAATTTTTTGCTTTAGCTAAAATAATTATTGTCTAGCATAAGCGTTCATTTTTTAACTTCATACCTGAAATATTTTGAGCTCTAGGTTCGGGCCTAGTGTAAAAATACGTCAAGGAAAGTCGTACGGAAATTTCCAAATAGCCCAAATGACATCAACAAAAAAGAGAAGCCAAAAGTTTTAGCCCTTAGAAATATTCTAACGGTAACATTACTAATTAAGTCATAAGTTAAAAAGTCCTCGCCTTTCCCTTTCCCCTCGTACACACAAAGAGAAAAATTTACGCGTCGTGTCCGACGCGTTATTCTCTCTTATCTCTTCGCTATCATCCCCACAAAATCATTTACCTTTACCCTCACCCTCCAGATTTTAGTGCGGGATCTAGGTAAAATGAGCCTCTGAAAGGATATTACATCAGATTACAGAGATTTTTTTCCCGAGGATTTATGCCTAGAAACAGCGATAACAAGAACATCACCTTAAGCTAACGCCTTACGTCGTTAACACGAAAGGTGTCAGGAGAAGAGGAGGAAGAAGTATAAAAAAGAAGAAGAAAAAAAAGAAAGAGGAAAAAAGGGAAAAAAACCGGAGGAGATGCATTGTTTTTCACGAAAACTAATCGGCTTTCAAAAATTCATGCGCCATGATCCAGAAAAGCAAATTTCCTGGAGAGCAACAGTTGTTTTCGACCCGAATCCGCAATCACGGTTAAGTTAAATATCGGGGTTCAAACCCAGTTTAAAATTCTTAAATGCTGCTAACTCTAGGCTATTATTCCTCACCTTCAATCCGTAAGCTCAATATAAGTCGACAAAGTTTTTATAACACGAAAATGCAGACTGCCAAACTATCCGTGTGTGGAATTACTTTTTTGATGATTAATCTTCGTCCAAGATGGCGGATATATTGAAACAAGTGACAATCGTCCTGGTGTTTTATGTTCAATTTGAGAATGTTCCCAGAAATCATTTTCCTTTTCCAGGAAATTACACAAGGATTCTCAATAGGTGGCGAGGGATCGTCAACAAGTTCCGGCTTTTCCCTTCCTCTCTCCCCTTTTTTTTTTTTACCCGAGGAGTCACGTGGTCACTTTTTCCGTTCAGGACCGCCCTACAAGAAAAAGAAAGCGGGGGGAAAAAAAAAAAAATAGTAAAAGCATGTTTTAGATTCCCTGCAGGGACGGCTAATAAAATTTCCCAGGATAAAAAAAAAAATCCCTCAGTTTTTCTTTCGAATAGTGAACGTCCCACTGGGTCCCAATTAAGTCATGCAATATCAAAGCTACCATCACTCTATGACATTCTCCGTCCTTTCAATTATAATCTAAGTTTCAAACCCACGCTTAGTCTTAGCCTACGATTTCACTTATACATCCCGCATTACACTCGAGTCGGTAGAATTGCATAATTTTAAAATTTTCGCTGTAATGCATCATTTTTCCTCATTAAGCAAACGAAGTGCAAAAGTCTGAGGGAAAATGAAATACGTGACGCGACTTAAATTTTCCGTTTCCGGATTAATGAAAAAAATTTCGCCTAGAGAAAATTCAGTCGACGACGACGACGACGACGACGGAAGGTGATGGCGGGACGAAGGGAAAGGCCGTGACCTAATCGAAAAATTGGGGACACGACCCCGGCGTGATCCTTTCCATTTTTTTTTTGTTTCCTCTCTCTTTCTCCCCGCATGTATACGGAAAATGTCACAAGGATAATGTCATATGTCATTTGATACCCGTTGGGTATGACGTCCTTAAAATGATTAGTATATTCAAAAGGAGATGTGAGACTAACTCAATCGATAACCAATAAAACGTACTATCCAAAGAGAAAACATTTTCTCCCCATCTAGTTTTTAATTGAATTCTTTTTTCCGTTTTTATGATTTATCATTTTCGGTTGATGATTCTCAGTTTTTTTTTTCATTTATAAAAAAAGGATAATAATTGCTCAGGATCGGAATAAGGCGTCGATTTGATAATTACACCAATTTAAATTCAAAACGGTTTTTTTTTATCAATTATTTCGCCATGGCCGAAAATTTTCAATCGAAAAAAATGGGAAAATAATAAAAATGAAAGGAAAGTAAAACTCAAGAAATAAACTGAGAAAAAAAGATTTAAGAGCAAGATATAATGGATGGATGTGGGAGGGGGAGAATATAGGGATTGTGGGAGCCTTTTCCGACTACGCCGCTGAACGAATTGACAAATTTCTAAATTCCCGATGTTAAAAGAACTAAAGCACCTGTTGCACGGAGGGAAAATACGTTTTCTTTTGTTTAGCTTTGCGCCTAACGCAGAATCACCAATTGAGAATTCTCAATTTCAATTAAGCTTTAGTATTTATGGTTTTCCACCCAAAGCAAATGGCCATTGGGAGAGTTTTGGTTTTAATGTTTTTTTTCCCTATTCGTTGTTATTGCGTGAAAATTAAAAGGATAAAACGGGAGGAAAAGAATTTTTTAATCTTTTACTTCCTTTGAGTTTTTATCCTTGTGGGTTTTGTTTTCGAAAATGTGGGTTATTTATAAATTTGGGGCTGCTAGGAATAGCGCCTTACTTTGAACCTGTTCAAAGGGCTTGACGGTAATCTATACACTTCTTCAGCTCTCAGAAAAAATTGAAAAATCAAAAAAAAAACTCCCCTTAGAAATATTTTTGTCTGATTAGCGCTAATAAAATTCTGAAAAATTTTAAAAAAAAAGTAATTTTTGAAACAGAAACAGAATCGGAATTTAGAATCAGAATCAGAAACAGAATTTCAGCCAGAAAGTAATTTTTTCTAGAACCATTCTGAATTTTCTACAGATTTTTTTTTTGTTTTCAAAATTCGAAAACAATTTTTTTTTGGGATCTGAAATTTTTTCAAATTTTCTTTGGAGCTCCAAAATTTTCTTAAATTATTTTTAGAATTACTGAAATTTTGTAAAAATTTTAGGAGACGTTTACCTCTTAGATTGTTTTCGAACTTAGGGATTTTTATGCCGAAATATAAGATTTCTAAAAATATTTTTGAGCTGTGAAATTTTTTTATACTTATATTTTTTTTCGGGTGGGAGGAGAGAGATGTAACATTTTAAGGACTTACCAGCTTGTTTATAAAAATGAAGCGCAAATTCGATTAAATCCGAATAAACTTTTGTGACTAAATAGAAATAAAGCCCGCATGCATATTTTAAAACTGAACCGCATGCAACATTCCTTCATTCCTGATAACTTAAACCCGGAAAATTCTTACAACTAAAAATTTCCCAAAGCTAATTACTTACACGAATAGACCTACTTTGAATGGACAGACGGACGTGATGCTTTCGAATACCCGCAGTAGCTCTTTAATCTTTCAAACCTTTAGGCATCCATGCACTCTGCCACGATTTTTCTCCACTAATATTTTCACGAAAAATATAAAAACGAATCCAACTTCATAAAATTTAAATTTTTATGAATTACCCGTCTACCTTCTTACCCGTTTAAACGCTTATGGTAGCGATTTCATATTTAAACAAGATATTCGTTAGCGGTTTATTTATTAAAAGATTTTATTAAATAATCTTTTTAACTTGAGATGTTCTCGGGGAACATTCCCTTTTTAAAATCATAAACAAGAACAACTAAAAATTTAATAAATAAAATTCACCCGAAGGGGGGTCTTTACATCTTAACAAACTACAAAATTGGCACCCCCGCTTTAATAAATAAAACGCCAACATCGATAAATACGACGTCGAAACTTAATACCTTTTGTCTCTTAAATAAAGAATATTTAACAGCGGAACAATACATTAAAGAAGCTTAAATTCTAACTCAATTCTTCTTTTTCCCCTTTCATCTCTTTTCTCGATGAATTTCAAACCAAAGTAGGAAAAAAAATCGACTACGAATCCCGAGAAAAGCCCAAAACAAAAAAAAAAGCAAGAAAGAAAAACTAAAGTGACAGATTGAAGAAGAAAAAAAAAATTATAGAAAGGCCGTTAATAAACGATCCTTTGATGAAAAAAAAATTAAACTCATTTACCGGTATGAAGAAATCTTCGCGCGGGGGTTTTTTTTTTTCGATAAACGTAATTTTTCGGTCTTCGGTAATTAGGCGCAACGTTCACGAGGCACTTTTTCGCGCTTTGCAAGTTCTTCTTCACGATTTTCATACACGGTTAGCTACAAAAAAAAAAGAAGAGAATATTAGTGAAGTAAAAATTATTGGAAAAAAATTTTTTTCACGGGTAAAAAAATTCTACAAGGCAAAAACCCAAAAAATTACATTCGGGAATTTGTCATTGGCTAATTTTTTTTGAATATACCGCCAAAAATTTCGGCTCTATGAAAAGAAGGGTTTGGATTTAATTTTATGTTGCGTTTTTAGAACAAATATTAATTTTTTTAAAAGAAAGATTTGAACATGAGTGAAAAATCGGAATCTAAAATAGAAAATATGTTGGAATTGAACCCTAAATCGCGTTTTAGGGTGAAAAACAAAAATTTTGGAGTGCCAGATTTTGCTGGATGAAAGAAAATCAGGGTGTATACCGAAAGTACGCTCTAAAAATAATGAAAATAATGATTTTTTAAAATAAAATAATGAGTAAATAATGAGCTTTTTTTATATTAAAAATAACAAAATATCAACTAAACAAAATTTTCAGGAGTGCAAAAAATTTCAGAATTTAGGAAAAAATTAAGAAAAAACCCAAGAAAACAAAAAAATTCTACGAAAAAATTAAATTTCGCATTTTTTAACAACTTTGCTTATTCCTCGTTACTATTTCTCTGAAGAGCAAATTTTTTTCATATACCCGGCAAAGGCAATAAATTAGGTCGGCGAGGCCTTTAGGCCGAGCCGCGGACAAGTTACGGTCCGGAGGACCGAAAATACCCAGAAAATGCAATTTTCACTACATTTTTTTTGAAATTTTTATACTTTACCCTTGTTTTTTTGATCTGATCGTAAAAATAATAGGTAATAATGAATAATTATCCAAATAATGAAAAATAATGAGTTTTTTAAAAATAATGAAAAATAATTGAAAAAATGACTTTGTATACACCCTGAAGAAAATGATTGAAAAATCGGAATAATCGAACAAATTTACGTCGAAATCGAATTCTATACTGCGTTTTAAGTGAAAATCAAAATTCGAAAAATTTTGTATAGACAAAAAATTCTTGAATCGGAAAATTGATGGAAAATTCTAAATCTTCGATCCAGTTTTAGTCGAAATCGAGTACCATGTCGGCAATGCTTCTTGTAAACAACAATGACTTCAAATTTTATTTGTTTCATTTTTATTTTTTTAGCAAATAATGCCAATATGGTATTCTATTTCGACTAAGATCTAATCGGCAAAGCCGATTTCTCGATCCCTAGCAACCCTTTCCCTAAATTTCGCCAATTTCGATTTTCACCAAAAAAATAGACATGGGATTCAATTTCGACATAACGTTGATCGCAGATTCCTATTTTTGAGTCGGTTGTTTTTCAGACACAATTTAATCCTTAATATTTTCCGGGTATCCATTTCCACCTGAAATAACGATATGAAATTCAACACTGCCAGCCATCACTTTCACGTATTGCTATAACTGGGGGGCGAGAAATCGTATCCAGGTAGCACACGCTTTACCTTCAAAATTTCAAATTTTTCAATTTCAACATCAAATTAAATCCAAACTTTTTGTTTTTTTCAAAACGCTACTTTTCAAAGCCCTTCGAAAATCCTGACTTTAAAAATATAGCGTTTTGTTTAGATTCCCATTAATGAAATCTTAAATCCCATTAACGATTTCTATATTAAAATAACAAGTACATTATACTTAGCAACAATACAAAAAAAGAGCAAAAAAAAAAGTATAAAACACAAATAAAAAAGTAGTGGAATAATCTTTCAGCATTTTACCCCTTTTAAATAATTGAGAATCTTTTTAAAAAAACGAAACAGCTTAAATCGATATTAAAATCCCAACAGCAACAAATCCGCAGACCAAAAAAAAAAAAAAAAAAAAAAGTGGAAAGATTTATGGAATAAATCATTGGTGTGGGAAAGGAAAACAAATTACGAATTTCTGGGATTCGGCGTTTCCGGGTATTGAGATTTTTTCTTCTAAATTCCCCTCTCTTACCCCTTTCCTTCTCTTTTTCTTTTTTATATATTACACTGAAAGGAAAAAACTTAAAACAAATATTTTTTTGACTGACAAAAGTCATCAATGACGAAAAGTTAGTGAACCGTGCCAATGAAAACAAAATATAGAATTGATTTATTAATTCGGTATTCAATTTTTTTTTTCTTTTCGAAAAGTGAAGTTTTTCAACTCGCCCACGCTTTTATTTCTTTTCCTCTCGATATATAAATTAACCGTGTTCGTTTTTTTTTTTTTTCAAAAAGAAACTCAATCGATACCTTTTTTTTTGTCAAAAGAAAAAAAAATCATCCACTACTAAAAAATACAGGTTGGCAAGGGAAAATATTTAAAAAAATATTTTTTAAGCGTCTCTTTGAATTAAAAAAATAAAAAAATTTTTTCTGTGCCAACGAAATAATAAATTTTCTTTTAAAGGGCTAAAAGTTTTTTTTTTTTTGAAGACATAGCGGCTAGGAATGTATTTTTTATATCAATTACTTTTTTTTAACGGATATATTTTGAGTGCAAAAACTACGAGCTCGTGCTTACATTTTTTTTTTTTTGAATATCGCATATCGATTTTCTAAAACATGATTAATATTAACGATGTTTATGACGGGAATTTTTTTTTTTTTAAAGAAAAAAAATTATATTTTAGGAATTAAAAGGAACTACCATGTTAGGCAGTAAGTATACTGATTTTTCCGATTAGGAATAATTATATATACCCTTTTTTTGAGATTTCAACCTCGTAGCTTGATGTGTGTACGTATAACTGAAAAATAAAAAAATTGTTCGTGTTATGTGCAACTGAGGCGATTTTTTTTTAGCTAGGCATAATTTTTTTAAAAATGCTTTAGGGGCAAAAGTCAAAATTTTAAAAAAAGCATCCGAATTTTTATATTGACATTTTTTGGCTGAGTTTGCCGTTTAATAGAATGTACTCTGGTAGTGAACGGCGCAAACAGGCCCAAGTCCTGCGTAAAAAATTGAAAGCCAAGCAAGAATAATAGCCAGTAGGTTTGCACGCGAGATAAAACTATTGGATTCGAGTCACGTGATATTTGACATCGACTGGAATTTTGAGTATGAATAGAAGATTCAGTAGAAAGCTCAAAATTCTTAAAATCATTTTTAAACAATTCACTTGAAATAATGAAACTAAACTAAATCGAGTTTGAGCTTCTGGCCAAGCCACTTTTTCAATGTCGACCACTACGCTCTATTCGACCCGTTGACAAGAAAATACTTTTACTAAAAGTTTAAAAAAAAAAATCCTGCTTATGCGCTAAAGCTTCGCGAATTGATCGACACAAAAGCAAATTTTTTTTATAACATCAGCACTGCTAAATTTTCATAAATCCTAAATTTCAAGATAAAAAACCACCAGCAGGCCCTAAGCTCTAGTCAGGGTTTATCAAAAAAATACCAGATGACGTTTGGCCGACTTCTGACTTACCAGCAATGAAAAAGGGGCTGGTTGAGGCCAAAGCCAGACTTGCAAGATGTCAGGCTTGAGCCTTAACTTTAGAATTAGATTTTTTAAAAAAAAAACTCACCATTGACAATAAAAACACGACTGCCCGTTTCCTTTCCTTCAACAAACCAACATTACTCCTTAATTATATTGCTCTGGTAAAACGTAAGAAATATCATCCCACGGATGTCTATATAATCCCTGTTTCAACCTCTTTTGATCCATGTAATGTCCTAAAAATTAAACAGAAAAAACAACTCATTAAAATAAAATTTTAAAAAAGATTTAAAGAATAGTTTCAGTGCTAAAGTAAAGAACCCATATTCTGGCAGGTTAAGAAATCCGTTTAAAAACAACTCAATTTTTAACTTATAAAGAGTTTGTTTTTGAAATTGAAAATTACACGTTTTTATTTGTTCGTTATCAGACTTGCTCTATGGCCACTAATATCTTCAAATGAAATCACTACTCCGTAGAAATAATAAGAATAGAAAGGAGGGACGAAGAACCTAATTCTGACTAACGAAAGTAAACAAAAACAAATGCATTATTAGTTTACCTGAATGCCCAAATTCTGTTTGAACCGAATTTCGGCACAACAAATAAACAATAAAAATGTATTTAAATGCGACTGCCAAATTTAGGAGCCTGGCAAAATAAGGGTCGAGTACCTTAAATCAGGCCAATAGCTTCATTCGGCAAAAACTTTTCAGTAAAAAATTTCCGCTTCAGCCTAATAGAGTTGAAAAATTTGGCGAGAGTTAAGATCCGACCCGATTCTGGCGTTTTTTTAAAATCTCTTTGCTCGCCTAATAAGCCTATATTAATTACAAAGTTTTAATCGGATTACAACTTCAAACTTACCAATGAATCCAATACTCCTGCCCAAAACAAACAAGCTATTAATTGATCCCATATCTATGTACTCCTGAGCTTCTTCCCTATTAAAAAAAAACAAAAAATTGGATTAAAATTTTTTTACTTCATTACTAATCATCATCAAAAATTTTCTCAGTTTAAATTAAAAAGTTTCCCTTCAACTTTATAAAAAAAAAAAAAGGGGGGAAGAGAAAGGGAAAGAAGATTTAACAAAGCTTTATTTCCTTCTGGAAAGAATTAGATTAAATCTTTCGATAAATGCAAATAAATGCGTTTTATAAGATAAAAAAAATTATTTTTTCCTCTTTTTTTTCTTCACTCAATTACCTTGTAAAACTGCCGGAATGTCTTAACAAATCAACAAAGGCCACGGCTATAACTCCATCCACGTTCAATATTAAATTCGGTTTTTTCGAAGTTGTAATTTTCTCAACCTCTAATGCGTAATACAGTAATGGTTTAGCGGGGAAATTTTCCAAAACGAAATCTTTGATGATTTGAACTCTTTGATCCGGATTGTTGATCTAAAAAAAATTATTGATTGTAAAATTATAATATTGCTTGGAAAAAAAAAATTAAAATCAAACAACTTTCAACTTACAGATTTAACACGATGCCCAATACCCATAATAAGTTGTCCCTTTTTCCTCATTGAATTAACAAATTCCATTGGTATTAAACCTGAGTCGTATGCTTCTGAAAATTGCCTGGCAGCGCCGTCAAGAGCTCCGCCGAATCGATCCCCGATCGTCAACAAACCGGAAACAACACTTGAAACTAAATCTTTCCCGGCTCTGGCGCAAACGATTGTATTATGAGCTCCGGAGACGGCTGGACCGTGATCGGCAGTGACCATTAAGCACATTTCGAAAAATTTACAAACATAAGAAGGAAGAGCTCTTTGGAACCATAAAAGGGAAATAACTCCACCTATTCCCATATTTTGTTTCAATACCTTTTAAAAAAAAATCGGTGCCATTAAAATTTAATTTAAAAATCATTTCCAAAAAAAATTTCTTGTAAGGCTTACATCGGTTATTGGCATTCCCGCATACAACAATTCCTGCCCTCTCTCGTCGCAAATTGACGTCATAAAACTAGCCGGTTTTCTAATAAGTCCTAACTCCCTTGCCCAACTGTAATCCATGGGTACAGTTGGTGGCGGTAATTGTTCCTTTGGTACGATAATTTCTTCATTGACAAGGCTAAGATATACTTCATGAATTAAATCTCCAAGCGTATCGAAACTGGACGGTACGTGAGCTCCAGCTTCCTTCAAACCCGCGTTTTTAGCGTTGGCTGTTTCTTTAGCTGAATTGGCGCAGGATCCTGCGTGACCGAACTGAACTTCACTCGTAAACATGGCTAAAGTTTCAAAAAAGAAATCGTGAATTTTTGATTTTTCGTGACATTTTAATTTTTGAGAGAAAACTTACATGCACAGGTTCCAATACACCAGGCAACTAAAGGCTTATCAATTTGGCCGCTTTTCAGTGCATTGCAGACGTCGTATTCTTCAGTGCCTCCTACTTCACCAAGCAATACAATCATTTTTACATCTGGGTCTGCCTGGTATCTCATAATATGATTCATGAATGTTGTTCCAGGGTATCTGTCACCTCCAATAGCAACCCCTTCGTAGACACCATCCGTGGCTTTGGATATGACGTTGTTGAGCTCATTGGACATTCCACCAGAACGTGATACATAAGCAATGCTGTAAAAAAATTACTGAGGGTAAAATAAATTTAGAAAAAATGTTCGAAACAAGTCAAGTCTAGATTTCAGTCAGCTCTAGTCTGTATTATTCTGTGTTATTTCCAGTCCTTTCAACGATTTAACAAAACATTTTTTTGCACTCCATGAATCAATAAATGTTGAAGGTACTAAAACATGACAGCATTTGAATATCCATGAAAAATGTATGACTGCTCTCAATGAAAAAGGTATGGACAGTTCTTAATGGGTGAAACAAAATATGGCAACTTAAAACGTTGGTAATAATTATACATGATTGCTGTTAAAAAGCAGGCCTTGTGGACCACATTGAATGTTGATATCAAGTGTGATTATTGTTTTGAATGTTGAAGGGTAAAATACAATCATGTCAAATCTTCGTGACATTGTGAGATGCATTGAATGCAAAAAAATTACATAACGCATCTTCTTAAATCGAAACAATCTAAATTCTTCCCAATAATCAACGAAATTAATCTTGGTTCTTGGAAGCAGATTGATCTAATCAGTACGATGCGAAAAAATGAATAATGCTTCTTTTTAAATCAAAACAATCAAAATTGTTGTCAATAATCAACCAAATTAATCTCGGTTCTCGAAAGCAGATTGATCTAATCAGCATGAAAGTAGAGAATATTTTTACTAAACCTAACCTTAATAACTGCACTGCGCGAACCGAACATAATTCCTCTTTTAATCCCTTTTCAACACTTGAAAAACGTTTTCAGACTAATAACACTGTATTCCGGCGAATCTACACTTCATTTTTATGATTTTCATCTTTAGCATCATGATTTCGTTTGTAACTGCACGTGGGACTTTTGAAGCCGCCATGTTCAATACTTATACTTGACTTGACGCAGATGGCGTTAGCGTCGATAATTTTTTTTCGTTTTGACTTTGAGAATATTTTTCATTTTTTCATTTTTTTATGGTTTCTTTGTAAACTGGGGTCAATCTCTTTCAGAGATCCTAGTTTCTGATAATCGTGTTTGTTATTAATCATCAATATAAATTTTTGGTGGGCGAAATCATTTTCTCTGTACATCATTTCTAGGGTATCTTTTTGTTGTACCCTCGACCTTTTCCATAGCAGATCTGTAGATCTACACAAACACAACAAAGAGAGGGCTAGTTATGCTAATCAACTAGGCATAATGCAGAACTCAAGATTGGTCCATTGCAACTGATGAATTTTCTTTAGATGTCAAAATAATCGTTCTATGTTAGTTAAAAAAATAATTAAACAGAAAAAAGATGCGAATTGATCTAGAAAATAGACTTAAGCCTGAGAAGCAGTTTTGATGAGCTAAAACTAAAGCGGATAGTTTTCCTTAACCTAAACTGGTTACCAGTGCAATTGGGAATGATAAAAGTAAGCTGTTCATTTAATAATCTACCTGGATCGACAAGTATTGACAAGCTCAATTTTGAAAACAGAATGGTGAAAAAACAAAGTTTGCTTACCTTCCCGGCTGATACAATCTGGAATGTAAAATGTTATCCATCATGCCTCCAGTGTTCCCAATTTTGAAACAACCAGGCTTAACGCCACCAACAGTTGCAGGACCAATAATGTTTACTCCTTTTTGATTGGCTTCAAGGATTAATTTTCTAGTCAAGTTTTCTGGAATTCCTTCGGCAATAATGGCAATGGTACGGATCTAAAAAGAAAACGATAAAACTTTGTCAATCATACTATTTTCAAAAACTTAATAAAAAAAGGTTTAACACAGTTTTCAATTTTGAACAAGACAAAGTCGGTCTCAAGTCTGATGGGCCAACAAAAATTATAGCTTAATCTTAGAATAAAGACCAAGACCCAAGACTTATTCTCATAAAATTGATCTAAGCCTGACCTGTGCAGACCCCTAGAGCCAAGATGAGTCATTAAATGTATGGCAAACGGAAAAACCTTACTTTAACCACATTATAACATTAAAAATTTAATTACCTGAGGATAAGTCATGGTTTCAATCGTACTTTCGTAAGCAGACCGCAACGACGCAAAATTCACTAATACATCAGCGTCTTTATGCTTGTTCATTGCGTCCTCCATTTTTTTGTAGACTAAAAAAAAGTATTAAAAATTATTAAAATTTTCTTCACAAGAAAAACATCCCTATTTATATTTTTGGCCTTACCCGTTATTAATATTTCTTTATGCCCCCAATAAAATTTCTGCTTGTGATCACCAGTAAATGGATAAACCATAGCGACAACGGATGGCTCATCTCGTCTGCATACGAAATCGAAATCCAACATGCTCTGTACAGCCCTGGTTTGCATTCCCCAAACGATGGCTTTCGTTTTCGTCGTAAACATCGGGATTTTAAGAGCTTTGTTGTTATCACCGTCGAAAGTTGGTTTCGGTATCGAGCTAACGGAATTTTTCTTTGCTAACGGTGCTCCTGAACTGCTTACTGATCCATGTCTGGATGTAATCGGGCTCGGCTGTTCGGAGGAGGAAAAAAATTAAGTACTTTTGCAGGAGCAATGGGAAAATTATGAAATATAATTAATTACCTGGATTTGTCCACCAGGTAATAAGAAGTTAGCGGTCGTCGATTCACATTCAGACGGTTGCTGAATAGGTCTTTTCCCAAGTGCCATTCCTACAATTGCAGTCATGTGGGTTTCAGGCCCAAAAACGTGAAGCGGAATTTGTAAACTTAGTCCAACTTCTCTCATCCTCCTAAAAACAAAAAAAAACAGAATTATTAATAGGAAAATGTAAAAGCCTGTGATAGTTTGAGTTTTGAACTACGAGCCTTTAAGTCAAATGGCGGCTGCAGTAATTGCAGATTTCCCTTAGGACAACTTAATCTAATAAAATTTAAATACTTGCCTCAAACCTTCTTGATAATTAGGACCGGCTCTTCTTACGAAGACAGAAACGTTCATCTCGACTAAAAGAGGTTGGAATTCTTGCAGAGCAGTAACAATACCTTTAAATGTAGCAGCTACATTCGTGAAATTAGCGATACCGCCTCCAATAATTAATACCTTTAAAAAAAAGAAGTGAAAAAGTAATTTATTGAGGCCATTTAAAATAGCAGAGAATGCTTCGGGGGGAAAAAATCTGGAAAGAGGTCAAAAAATAATTCTGGGGGCTAACTCAGGCTGAAAAACAATTTTAAAGTATGGCTTTAACGAAAAAAAAATTTCACTGCAGTCAAAGCCGAAAAAATTTTAAAAAAATGGCGTTTGGACAAAGAAAGTTTTGAGGAACATCTCAGCTCAACAAAATAAGGTTTTAAGACTGCTCTCAACGGAGAGAATTTCTTTTATATTATCATAAGGAAAAAATCTGAAGAACAAGCCAAAAAAAAATTTTGACTATAGTTCAGACCAGAAACAGTTCCTTTGTAATAACTGGAGCGAGTTTTTGTGTTAGTCATATGTAAAAAAAAAAATTATGGGCAATTCTCAGAATTTTTCATTTTTAACTTCCAGAGATTACTCTTGAATTCCAGGAATCATGAATTCCAAAAAAAAAGAGATTCGTCATTCTTGACATAAGAAAATTCCCAAAAACTTTACTTCTGGAAAACGAGAATATATAATTCTAATTTTTCAGGCAATCTGGCACAGGAAATCCTGTCCAGTATCTTGAACCATTCTCGTTTATTCGGACCATAGGAACACAGTTTTGTGGTCGCAGAGAACTAAATCCAAATCATTAAATTTTTTTAAATTTTTTGCAAAAGCAATTAGAGATAAGTTAGATCTGGCGGCATTCGGGTCCAAGAAAATTTTAAAAAAAGTAAAAATGACTTATTATTTCAAACCTCAGACCATGACCGGATGAACGTGGACAGGGATTCATCCTATGAGCTTTGCACCCATATAACTTTGCCCCAGGATGTGCAGAACACTTATCTTGGTGCAAAAGTACACCTAAAATGACTTCTGTTCCTCACCTTGCCTTTAGGATGATGTTCCTGAGTCATTAACGATAAAATGGTTTTAGCATATTCGTAGGTCTGCTGTTCGCTTGGGGCTCCACTATACTCCCCATAATTAGCTAATTCGCTAGCTCCCCCCAAATCGCAAATCGTATCCGAATAAATAACAGAAGCCCCTCCTCCGGCCACCATCGTCCAAATTCTTCCTTTTTTATTCAATATCGTTAATTTCAGTGAAGCCCCGCTCTTCGAATCAAGATCGGCAATGTAAGCTTCTTCTGGGTAGGCGTCCCTTCCGAAAGGTGGAGGATAATCGATTTCACCCCACAACGGCCGGCAAATAAAATCGGCCGTGGCATCCAGTTTAGCCGCTAAATCCAAAATATAAATAGCATCGTTGGTAACTACGAGTGGATTAATTTCCAGATATGTGAAGTATAGATCGGCGTAGACCTTGTATAAGGAAACAATGAACTCGCCGACTAGTCTGAAAATTGTAAAAAAAAAAAATGATAAGAGAAAAATGGATTTTACGTAACGGGGTGATTATTTTTTAAAATTATCGTACTTTTGCTTATCAGACGGCACATTTTTCAAAAGCGATTGGACTCTTTCCAGATCAACGGTTTCGTTAATGGGAATGTCAAGTCGTAGAGCTTTCGCATCAACGTCCCCGATATCGACGCCTCCTTGATGATGGAATAAAATGGTATCGGCGTGGCGATGGCTGTATATACACACGTAAAATTCTTCATTCTGAAAAAAATAAAACATGTTTTGAAAAATGCTAAAAAAAGGATTTGAGAGAAACGCCCAAGCAAAAAATTCAGTCTCGACAAAAATAATGTTTAGTGAGAATAACTTAGGCAAAAAAACTTAGAGATTGGCCCAAACCAAAAGAATTTCTAGATATTGGTTTTGGCTAAAAACATAGTTTAAGAGAATTGTTCCGGCCAAAAGAGATTTTTTCCAAGACTAAAAAAATTTTCAGAGAATGGCCCAAGCAAAATATTAATTTTAAAAGGTGGCTCAGGTCGACAAGAATTTTTTTCTGGGACTGTCTTCAAGATATCTTTAAAATTCAACAAGCCAAAAAAATTTCAAAGAACAATCAAAGCATAAAAATTTTTTTCAAAATTATTTTAGCCGAAGACAATTTTTTTGTCATTAGCCTGGATGAAAAAATAAATTTTGAGAATGAGTCCGACAAAAAAAAAAAATTTTAGCAAGCTCGAAAACTGAACTTACATCTTTATGTGGAACGAATGGTTCAATTATGAAATTCCTTAATTTTCCTGTCGCTCTCCCGACTGTCTGATCTTTATTCATACGCTCTTGAACCCATTTTTTTACTTCCGGTAAATCCGCGTTTACTTTAATCAATCCTAATTTACCTCTCCTTTTGATTAACTGATCTGGTTTTACAACCAATTTCTAAAAAAAAGCAAAAATTAATTAAAAACGGGAACTGGCCACGATTTTTTTTTCATTCAGGGAAACACTTACCTTTTGTGAGAGCCATGAATTATCAGCCACTAATCTATCGAAATCGGTAGTTTCGTCCACTACAGCAAACTGACATCTTGCCGCTTTTGTACCATGCAAATGTTTATTAAGTAAATCCTTCCCGGTAGCTTCTCGAATGGCTTTGGCAGACATTTTGAATTAGTAATTTTTAAATATTAAAATCTGTAAGAATAAAAAAAAATCACTGCACCACCGTTTTGTAACAGAGACTAAACTCATATGAATTAAAAAATTTATCAAGCAAAAAATTACGCTTATCAATGTTTTCATTTCAAAAAAATGTGCAACGTTTTCTTGGGAAAAAAAATTTTTACGTGGGTTTTTAGCCCCTGAGAAATCATCAAGATAACGGAAAAATTTTTAAACCCACTTATGTACAAAGCCTGACTCATAATATATTTTAAAAAACCATTAATCGAAAAAGTAAACTTTGCTCGAAAATTATACTGCAAACAAACCCGCAAATTTGATCAAGGTTACGTCAAGAACTTTAAAATTTTTCAAGAATAGCATCTTCACACAAGAAACTTTTGAAAAGAAAAAGATGAATAAATTACCTTGCACTAATGCTAATGAATTCTTTTATACATTTAACAAAATAAATAATAATTTTTAAATAAATCCCGTTTAAATAAAACGCAAGAATGAGAATTGATTCAAAACCATGTGAATATATTGCCAAGTGGATTATTACCTGATTGATATCGCTCAGATAAAACCGCATGATTTTTAGCCGGGGATTAATATGCAAACATTTTATCATCATTCACTGATCACTATGTCCATATGGTTGCGTCTGACGATTTCGTCATCGAAA